>DWEI01000912.1:0-18658 GCA_018245875.1 Mysoria ambigua | reverse complement strand
TATCTTATCAATAATGTTATTCAATGTAATCCTACCGGTACGTTCGGTTAGCGTAAGACACTGAATATTGTACAACTCAATTATACTAATACGCTAATATACGCTAATGGCGTATTAATGAAAATTGTCACACGAATCTTGACTTGTATTACTGTAATGAAGATCGATTGTCATCTACTAAGTATCGTTCAATCCTTTACTGCTATCTCGTGAGTGAACTTTAAAACTGATTTCTCTGGTGATCTTATTTTGCATCGTGGACACAAATTTTGAAATGTTATCATTGCTATGATTATCGATTGACCATGCCAGCTAGTTAGAAAGGACGCAGAGAACGCCCGAAGTAAAATATCTTTATCCTTACAGATCTGAGGAGCTGTTTCTACTTTCAGCACTATTTGCTATTCATCTGTCATTCCTTGTTTTAAAATATTATTGAGGTACATAGGGATCTGATAATTCCTTAATTTGTTTGCGGCATTTATGTATTTATTCATATTATCACCTTTATATCCATTTTAATTATGTTTTATATCACATGTGTGAAACTTTCATTATCAATTAAATTCATCTGTGTTTATTGACCGCAAATTTCAATTCATCGTTCAGAAATAACTCAATACTTCGTGTTATACTAAAATTCATTACGGGTGAACGGTTTTAGCACTCAAAAATGTTGTATATTCTCAAGAAAAAATCGTTAATCGTTCCCAAAATTGAATATTTATTGCCTTTTCGATATAGAAGGATTTCGTTTCTATTACTTACGTTTAAGCAGAGTCGCGAAAGCAGAGTTTTTTGTTTGGGGGGATTTTGATATTTGAAGGATTTTATTTTCGGAGGATTTTGGAGGATTCATCAGTTATGTCTTAGCAGAGTCGCGTAAGCAAATTTTGCACAGAAATACAAATTAACGTAAATTTCTTGTAAGAACATGCAATCTATTATACAAGATAGATAAACATACAGTTACTACTAAAGTTTTCGTGTGTTAATACGGGTTTAAGCGCTGCAATACCAATAAGAATTTTTTTCCGATCCTTTTGACGTGGTACTGTTGTTGTGGTATTTGGTTAAATCTTCATAAATATGGAAGAGTTTTAAATTTTTTGGCTCTTTCAACAGATCTCTCTTACTAACCTATATATATTTGCTACTTGTATTTTATTCCTTTTATCTTCTACTGATCAACTTTTACATTTGATTTTTAACCTTTTCTTTCGAGTGAACACACGAAATTTCGTAGGCAAAATGTTGCACCAATTGTTTGTTGTTGTAGCAATATTTACTGGCTTAATAGCTCTTGGTAGTAGACAGCAAAATGACCTTAGGAAAAAAAACACAGCGAATGAATTTCTAGACACTTTTCATTGAGGCTACCAAATTTGTCGTATGACCATTGTTTATTTACGACTGTATGTTCTTTCGTTTGTAGCGGTCCACGTCATGTAAGTAGGAAGCGTTCAGAGTAATGTATGACGCCCCAAGGAAATAAAAGATTGCACCGTGTCACTGCCCTGTGAACACCGCTCGCGTTGCGGCATTATGCGGAACGGAATAAAATCTGTCTGCGGTTTTAAATTAAATACCCACGTTCTTTTCGTCTCGTCGCGTTTGTTGTGCGCTACTTGAAATTCGTTTGTCACAAAAGGGCCTACAGTGCTTAAAACCTTAGTACAATTTTAACTGTACAGTGGCTTACTTAAATGTTCGTGATGTATATTATATTGTATAAAAGGACAGGATTACGTTAACCAAACTGAATAAGTGTTATTGTTGAAAAATTTTCAAATGGATATTCTAATGTTATTCTTGGATTTAATCTCATATCTGTATATATGTTTTTTTAACCTTGAACATCCCATTTTGTGTGAAAATTCTAAATAATATAATTGATCGTGAAAACTGTTTCACATTAAACATATCTTGTGAGCGAACTAATTTTGTTTTTTCCTAATATCTCCATGTCTGTTTCGTTGCTCGTGTTCGTTGCAAGCGCGACTGCGGATAAGAAGGTCCTGGGTTCAATTCCCGGGTTGGGTAATATTGTATTTTTCTTACATTTTCTAGTACATAGTAGCTCGTATTTTGGATGTGTTCCCGGTGTATGCCAATAAACTCAATATCTATCGTGGGTGAGTCGTAAACGTAAAAGTTGAAACGCGGGAAGTGCTACACTTCTTAGCCTTCCTCTTTACGTGTTACAGGCGTAAAATTACGTTTATTTTCCGGAAAACATTTCACTATCCTTGACTTGGTACACGACTTTATCAATAACGTCTGATCGCATATACATATATATTTTTTTCTTGTTACAGATTGGCTGTTCTCGAAATACAAAATGGTACGTTACAAGATTTTCTTTCGCAAGTCTCCAGAAGTTTCGGTGCGCTTCTTGAATATCGGATGAGCCTTGTGAATTTTATGCCATTAAGGGTTTCAAGAAATAGTATTTGTGCTTAATATTCATGATGTTGGAACTTCACACAATATTTTCGCGCTCGCTCGACCGAGCGAAATTTGCTACAAGTACATTCTATCGAAATATATTTTTATGTGTAGTAATATAAAATTCTGTTTTATAGTAACATTTTTTTATAAGGAGCACTATTTTCGTCTTTAGCAATATGTAATAAAAAGCGAAATCGAATTTTATGCTAGCGGTCTCGAGTACGTGGTGTTCACATTTTCAATCTTGTTCACACGTCGTTTCACATTTTCAAAATAAATCGGTTATAAAGTTTTAGTGTTTTTGTCTGCCCCTATGGTTTAGTGATTTTGATCGCGGAGACCAATTAGTGACGTCGGGTTCAGGTGCCGATTGGGGTGCGTGTTGGCGTATCGAAATATTTACTTGTGAGTAGTGAAACGTGGGAGTTTGCTAGGCTCTTTTGCCTACGCTTCTGGGGATAATAGGTGTGATTTACGTTTTAGTGCTATTATATACACAAAAAGGTTATCTATGTAAAGAGAATATTTACAACTTTTTGAGTTTGTTTTGGTTGGTTGGCTTTACGTATCTACAAAGATTTTAGGCTGAGAACAGACAGTGCACCCGTAACATAGATGTCATCCCGACTGAACGTGGACATTTCTTTAGACATTTCATCACGGTTAGAACTTGTGGACATTTCACATAACTTGAACACTTATAAAACTTTTTAAACAAGAAATAATAAAAGTTCTGTCAAATCTCAAAAGCGCAGTCGACATGAGTGGGCTGGTACAGTTCGTACAAGTCCACCTAAATACGGGAGTTCGTGTCACATTCGGGGCACAACTTAAAACTTTACAGTCCGTAACGTTTTCTTAGAAAACTTTCTCAGCTCGAGCCAGTACTTAACAGTACTTGTGGTAACATGAAACTGTTCGTGCGTTTGTTGCTGAGTATTTTGAAATTTCTCTTTTTGTACGTTACATTGAGCGACTTCTGTTTTCGTTGCTTTCTTTAGAATTCAAGGTAATCAAGTGTAATCGTGTAATTAAGCAAAAAAATTTTTTGTTAAATATTTCGTTATAACTGCCATTTTAATTCTAATACAAGTATATTTGGGATGACCTGACCACTTTTGAGTCCATCCAAGAACCATATCACGTTTTATGAAACACTACACTAAACTCTAATAACTGCGCGTGTTCTCACGATGTCTTGTTCTTAATTGCGTGGGAAAATTCGCTTTTAAACGTCACAATTTGAATTCTTCCTCGTGTTAAAATTCCACGAAGTGGCGCGGTTCGCTGAATTGTACTTTATATTCCAACAAGGAGTGATGGGCAGTGCGTCGCCGAGCGGCTGTTGAGGCTTCTACTCGGAGTAAACACAAACAAAACAGCTTGAAAGTTAGCCGATTAAGTTCAGGAAGCAGTTACATTTTATACCACAAAGTTGTCTAGTATAACGAAAATAATTGTTATGTTGTAATGTCATGTTGTAATATTATATTATAGTAATTGTTGTTATGAAAATAAAATATTCCACTTGCGAAACAAATCATACATGTAGTAATTAATACACATTACCTATACAATTACATTCTGTGCCTCAGATACCAGGGGACTCTACACTGACCCAACAGTAACAGAATGTGCGTTCGTTGTGACAAAAACCATGTGAGTATGTTTGTATAACAAGAGACTGGTAATAAACGAACAGGCCGCAATTAATTCACCCCCCCCCCCACCCCCCCACAGAACTCTTCACAGAACCACCGTCGGCCATTTGATGGCCGGGAATGTAAGGGTCCACAGCACACAGAATTCCCGGTCCCCCAGGGTACCGGGAATTCTGTGTGCTGTGTGTTGTGTGTGAATTAAAATTGCTTTAAATAAAAATTTTAATATCTAATTATATTTCTTGAACACTATGAACCGACGAAGGTAATTCTATATGGATAAAATTTTAGTACATGTTAATTATAAAATTCGTATGTAAATAATGTACCGTTAGGCGTACGAGTTCCGAAAGTATGATACGTGAACAATATGTTTGATAATGTGTGTTTCTTTGAACGTGACTGTTATATTTGATACTGGCTGGATGATGAATAGCACTAAGTCATTGAAGCGGCAAAATAAAATCTATAGGAATAAAGTGAGTACCTACGTATATCTAAGGATTATATTTCCATCAACTGAAAATATGTAATTGGAATCTGATATAACTGACATTATTCTGGAGAATGGATACAACCTTTATATTTAACAATTATTTATCAGCTCTTAAAGATAAAGTAACCAATAATTGTAGGGAAATAATTAGTATACGCACACAAGAAGCAAGAGTTATTAGTTAATGATTTCGCGCTTTTGAGCAGAACGCTGTAAGCAGTTAGCATTATCCAACGAGGAGCTAAACGATAACAATATCACTGATTGCAAATGCTAATTAAGTAAAATATGACGCTGTGAATGGCACGGCTTTTCCAATGCTGTTAAAAAAATTAAAATTTTTATTTAGATTTAAATTATAGTAGAATTGTATATGATATTAGGAAAACTATAAATGTACTAATTGTAATTATATTTTAAATTATCATTGTTAAGTTAGCACTTATACATATAATCTAGTTAATATGTTTTTCTTAAAATGGACCTAATACATTAACGATTGTGACGTTCGAGTGTTTTTACAAAAGAATTCAATATACTTACAAATGAAGTATATGTACAAAATAAAAAGACGTTGCCTTTTCTCCATACGATGTCCGAAATTTTTTTAGCAAATTTATGGTTTCACTTCAACTGCGGTCTAAAAGTTCATCATCTATGAACACGAAAACGCAACCGCAATTTGTATACAGTAATGCGAATGATAATAACTTTACACGGAACTGTGAGGTAATTGAGACCTGAACGTTACCGCATTGCGCACTCACCAACGTCGCATATAATCAGCATTGTTCGAGCTGAGCGGCGTGCGATCGCGATACCGCTATCGAAAATTGCCATTCGAACGGCTGCGGAATTTGAGGAATTTCTTTGCGCATTCGATAAAACAAGCACTCCGCAGGTCCGACGCGAGTGCTCAACCCGTGTCTGTCTAAATAAACAACTCCTGAAATAACCAGCTGAATTTGTCAGAAATATGAGATACGTTGAAAAATTTATCTCAATTTGTACAGCTTTTATCGAACCATAAATTTTTTTGGGTGATGTAACTTTTGGAGCGTACAGGTTTATTCTCACTACGTATCTCTGAAACTCCGCACAGACATAACCGAGTAGAGCAAATTTCATGTCGCGCTAAGTGCACAAAAGTCAAGAAGTCCAGAGAAACTTCTTCTTCTGCAGCGTTGCAGTTTTGGAAGAGAGGTGGTAGTCATCAAGCTCGAACGCTCGCTTCATCAAAGGTCATCATTTCTCTCCATTAGCAACCTTCATTTTAAAGTTATAAAGATGTAAAAATGATAGAAAATACATCATCAATCGTATCGCCCATAAATGTTTTACCTTTTGTATTGATATACGACATACAATATACAAACTATGTGATCGATACAATATTGAGAATAAGTTCCGTTTTAGTAACATATGTATGCCGTGCAACTGTTTTGTTAAACGATACTGATTTTTATTAGTCCCACAATCCCACAAAACCCGGTACCTCCCCCAGGGTACCGGGTAACTTTGAAGGTTTCATCTCCGTGAAAGAAGGTCATGCGAATGTAGACAATCTTGATCCAACAAATATTCAAATGATATGCAGTATAAAACATATTAAATTAAAAACTTACCATAATTATGCTGTGGACATAACGTGTTAAGAGACGAGGGTATGAAATATTATTTGTAATAAAACTTAAAACAGTAATAACGTTGAGTATAAAAAAATATCACGACCTAAATCTTCGATAATATATTTTAATAAATCATATATAATGGAAATACGATAGCCTTATTCATAATGTATACGCTGTGATTTTTATTCACACGTAAGGAATAATGTATTTACGATAAGTGCTAATAAATTCCATATGTGTTTTTATTTAAACTGTATAATGGGTAGAGGGAAATTTTATTTGCTCTGTGTTTTGTACATGTGTTCCCATGAGTGACGTACATTGTAGGAGGCGGGGCTACTCGAAACACATTGCGTGTGTATCCGGGAACAAGATTATTTTTAGATATGCAAATTGTTCGCTCCCAATGGACAAACGAATACGATGCGGAAATGAATATGTTAAAAATGAATATGTGAATGATTTTGTGAACGGCTTCGATGCTCATTCGACAGAAATATTTTTATGATGAGCACATGTATTGTTATGGGCTACGGTGAATAATGAAAGTTAATAAATGATTACGTAAATGATAAATATGCTTGGTTGTCATGTATGTAACTCTAGATCCACAATAAATTAGTTCGTAATATTCTAATATAAGTATGTACTTATTTTAAAATATGTATGCTTAAGCATACCTATAGTTTCTTTCGCCGCTTCTTCTCCATGGCGAGGCATTTTACGATACGGTGGTAGTTTCATTTCGAGGTAGAAAGAGTGTTATAAGAAACCAATTTTGAATAAATGTCAGTTGAATTAATTTAAACTAAGGACCTCTCAATCGGCAGTTGCGCTTGTAACCAATACAACCAACGAAATGCGTATAACTATAGTTTATTACAAATATATTAAACATAACGTTACTTTAATATATAATTATAGTATTCATATTGTATACATGTTGTTTGTGGGCTGTGGTATTACCATGGTACAAGCCCTGCTTCGTGTGGAATCAGAGAGTAATGCGCGTGAAAGTACCCTTCAATAAAATTATTATAACATACTGTATATACAGTAGAAAACAGACAAACATGTCGTACATTATCAGGACATATTTTTTAGTTTTTATTTATGTACTGGTTATTAAGCCTATGCCTAGCAGTGCACTAGTAGGCTGATGGTGAGTAATAAATCTTACATCATAATTATATATAATAATCATGGTACAAAAACATATTAATTGTTTACCAATTGTTGTATATATATTTATTAATGAAATATTTTTTAATCATTATAACTTACTCTCTCGTTCACAAATGGCATTTTATTAATATTTCAGGTGTTCTCCGGAAGCTACTTTAAGTTTCTGACGTAGAGGAAGTAATCGATATTGGAAATTTAATCGAGTGAAATGAAAAGTTTCCTTTGAGATAGCTCAGTTAGCTATTATTCTTTACTTCCGCTATGATAAAAATTTTGTAAATTCTTGTAGTAACTTTGTTTAATTTTATTCACCTCGAACAGTTCATTATGAATAATTTATTCGAAGAAATTTAGAAATACGTGAGAGCTGGTTTATTTAACGCTCTTAGAAACACGATCTTGTAGTTTATGGTTTTTACATGTTTTCTCTGGCCAAAGAACAGAAGACCAGGCGGTCAGTCATCTATGAACATTTGCAACAGCACCGTGGTCAGCTTTCAGATAGGCTACTTTTGCGGTTTAGTTAAAGAACCGCGGGTCATATCTGTTCAC
Source organism: Mysoria ambigua (assembly GCA_018245875.1). NCBI lineage: Eukaryota > Metazoa > Arthropoda > Insecta > Lepidoptera > Hesperiidae > Mysoria > Mysoria ambigua. Next base: position 10,682 of record DWEI01000912.1, on the reverse strand, counting down.
AGATGCTTTTAAGATATTGAATAATGCAGCTAATGCTGAGTTGTGCACTTTAAACAGGATTTGAAAGTTAAAAAACAATAGTAAAATACGAGTATTGTTCTCATCTTCCGTATCTTCATTTATTAACTTCCACTTTTGTAATTGCATTTAATTATTTTGTTTGCAATTTTATACAAGTGCTTTCATAAAGTATGCATAATATCGTTAAAATTGTGTACCTATTCTTTATTTTAATTGATAGATTTGCAATTTAGAATTGTAGTAAAAGCTAGATACCCAATACATTTCAAAAGAGTGTCTCCTTTGGTCCTGTTGATGGCAAGTGCGATTTCCAATCAGGAGATCTCGGGTTCGATTCCCGGGTCGGGCACTATTAATTTTTTCTAATTTACATTTTCTAGTAGTGGTTCGGAGCCTGGATATGTGCCCAGTGTATGGCAATAGGCTCGAGACCTATTCCTTAGCGGGACGTAAACCTTACTGGTGAAACGTGGGAGTGCACCGGATTCCTCTGCTTACCTCTTCGGGCATTATAGGCTTGAAAATACGTTAATAGCAGAAGATGGGTTTTGGTTATTTTAATTACAATAAAATTACATTGACAAAAGCAATCCTACTATCAAAGTTTTCCACGGTGCATAAATATTCCTTGCTATACGTCGGACCCTAACTCGTGGTCCCTAATTTAAACTTGCTCATATTAGAAGGCCAGGTACGGGAAGAACTGTTACGGGGCTCCGCGTAGCCAGTACGTGTAATATACACGTAATAATTGGAACAGAACAAATATTGAACTACATGTAATTGGGGACCCGGCGAGCGCTCGCCGCCGTCGACCGCGAACCGCTCAATATCGCGCGTGCGAGGATGTTTTGGTAACGCGAGCCTCGAGGAGGAACGCGCGGGAACGTCTCAACAGTTAGCTCACTCATTGAGGTCCATTTTGAAATTGCGCTCCGTTTGTGTTTGGTGGATTTTTGTGTTGAAATGAAATTTGGTAATTTTCGTTGGTTTCGCGTTTGTCTTTTGTTGCGATTTAACAGTTTTTTTTGTAATCCATGTATTGAGGAAGCGTGATTCGTGGAAGTCACAGACGTAAATAAATTTAGTTATTGTGACTCGTCTGTTGGTAAGGTGGATTGTGGCTTTGTCAGTTAAAGTTCGGGGTTCAGTTCCGACCCAGGACAAATATCAGTGAGACATTAACTTTTATAACGTGCGAGTATACTGCACTCCTCTGATTACCTCTTAGGGGAAAACAGGCGTGATGTTAGTTCTAATGAAATAGGAGTAATTGGAAAATTACATTGCCCGGAATTCTTGCTTTTATTAATCTAAAGCTCGCAATATTGCTGCGAAGAAACGTAGTAGAAGATTGCGGAGAGAAAATATATTGGGCTTTTTTATATGGTTTCTATCTTCTTGGTCGCTTTCCAAAGTGCTCTGTTCTTGATTAACTCTAATTTAGTAATATGAGAGTTAAATGTTAATTGTTCTATAAACATGCATATATAGAATGGTTATTACATTCCCGTTTGCGTTGTATATATATTATTATTCAGAATGATGAAGGTAGATTGTGTTATTCCGTAATGTTGTGGAGATAAGGATATATTACGAATGTATTAGCTTTGTCGTATTTTTTTACAGTTTTTCATAATTATTGAGTAATGTCTATTGGAGACATCACATTTTTATGAAAACGAGTGCAGTTTATGAAAACGAGTTGTAGTTAACTGCAATAGATGACCAGAATTTTGAAAACTAAAATATGTATACAGCATTCGCACATAAAAAAATCTCATGAAGTAAGGTATTTGTTATAATGTGACCCAATCATGAGACCCAATATCGCGGTGTGCACTTCCTCTTGTGAAGTTTCGAATGTCTGGTCGAACATCATTACATTTTATTTGTATATTTCTAATTCTTTGTTCTTGATTTCATTCTCGTTCTTTAAGAAATAATTCTGATTCATTATTAATTCTTTGTGACAACTGTAACATTTATAGAGTTTGGATAAAAAGCATCAAGACCACGTGGTACATGCTAGTTACGTTTACTGGTGAAATGACCTTATTCTACACTTTTCTACTCATATTTTCAGCGATTTGGGGTGATATGGTGCCTTTTTTCAAGTTACAAAATACATTATCATAAAATGTGGAGGTAAAATTTTCCTCATACGATCTTCTCTGTAGAGTAAATTTTTATTATTTCTGCGAACAATTGCTTTTTAATAGTTCACATTTGATAAGCTACCGTGTACCGTGTACCGTGGACATGAGACAGTCAACTTTAATATACAAAGACGTAATTCTGATAGATTGTAATAAGACGTCCAGTTCGATTAGGTACATATTTCTGTCTTATGTATTGTGCAACATCTTGTTGGTGGTAATGTCAAACCATAGATCGTTTCATTCGAAATAGCCCCTTATATCGTTGCGAAATAAACAGAGCAATACTGCTTTGCACACATTCTTTAAGCGACACAATGTTCAAACCGCCAAATGCCAATCTGTTCAATGGTAACGAACCGAGCGCCGAGCAAACAATACAGCGGGACGTCGATATGAAACCCCGACGTGGAGTCAGACTGCGCGCAAAGGAAAAGTTACGTTACGAAGCCCGGTCGAGAGCCAAGCTTTGCCAGTGAGCGCTTCTCTGGTTCGATATTAATATGAAAACGATATAGATAATCAAAAAAGAGTGGAGGAGGGGATGAAATTCACTATCAAAACTGTTCAGTTAGGGTCGATATGTATTGCCGCGTCGAGAAATGGATTTGGACTTGAACTCCTAATTGAGGAAATATGTCGCATATATAATTAATGTAATGTAACATAACTTCACATCTGTAATCCCTGAAGAGGTACGCAGAGGAACGCAGAACACTAACGTCTTACCAGTTACGTTTACGTTCCACCATGGAATAGGTGGTGAGGCTATTGCCATGCATCGCGCATATAATTATTCGTCTTGTTAAAGTACATTTTATTTGGTAATGTAGATTATTGTAAAAATTTAAATCGTTACACTATTGTATAAAACAATACGAGTTAAATAACTGAATGAACTAGCGTTACATCTATATCTGCCATTTAAAATTTATTGAAATACACGTAATAGTATTTCATAAGCTTCTAATTTAACACATACAAGGACGGCTTTTCCCCAAATAAAATCACTTAGCCTGGCATATATCTTCCGTTTCCTTGGAGATTGTCCGCCAGCTTAGTCCGCTTCGGGTCTTGTTACGCCAATTTGAGCAAGCCCCGAGCTCTTTACATCATGGGTCGTGGTAGCTCACAGAGATTCCCTGAATGGAATAAGGAAACCTCCTTTGCTTACGAGTTCAAATCGTCTAAGCGTAAACGAAAAGATTTTGTCCTTAGCAGCAAAACTTATGAAATGTTTTCAAAATAAATATCATATTAAGAATGGTTACATGTGGTTTCTTCGATATTTAAAATATAAATATAAACATACACTTGCCTCAATAACTGAACATTGTTTCAATAGAACCCAAAGCGTTTCGTGGTTACCCGTCAGTTTTAACGTGAAGAGGGTCGGGGCAAGCAATTAGTGTAGGTCAACAACATTTTAGTTGAGTCGTGGTTAATGATTCACGCGTTATTCCTAACGTCCTTTAATTTCAATCATTTATTAGCGGAGACATTATTTCAATATTTATTTTAACCGTTACAAGTACTGAAGAACAAAACCGTCTCTGAAATGCAGATACTGTCGTATATTAAGGTTAAATGCTGACCGCCAGAGAGACTTGTGATAAATGGTGGAACGTAAAAATAAGTGAACTCGTTACACAAATCAAACAATTTCAGGTAAATATCTTGCGATTATCAAGTTGCCCACAATTAGTTATAATTTGCAATATTAAATACACAAAAGTTTACAGATAATATGTACGAACATAATGCAGATACGTAAACTAATGCAGATACCATCTGTATTGTTCACACAACTCGAACTTACAGACAATGAGACCCAAGAGGGTACAGTTTCATCCAAATAATCTTATGCTATGTATCGAGATATGTACGTATGGTGACCACTAATTATTCCTCTGTCATTTCTCTATAGAACAAGTAAATGTATGCTCTGTTCTGCTCCCTCCAAAGAAACATAGATTTGACGTTACGTCAATGATGTGTTCTTTTTTGTTCACAGTCTTTCTAAATTTAAGGAATCGAAAATCTTTGTATTCAATTAGAATATGTCGTTAAGAAGTTCATTCAAATAGATCTTCGTATTCACAGAAGAAATCTTTAATATGTAATATTGTTGACTTGAAAAATTCGAATAATATTTGACTTGGTTTTAATATAATGCATTTATGCAAATATATACTCTATACGTTCTACTGATTTTATTATAATAATATAAGAAAATCAAGAGAACGTATACAGTATATATTTGCATAATGCCTTATAAACAAGACCTCCAGGTGTAAAGCATGAAGACGCGAGAGAAAGCAATGAACGCCGTTTATAATCCACATCCATTTTCATGGTACGTTAACAATGCATTAAACGTATTACGGAATTAAACGTGTTATGCAGGAAACTTTAGATTCCATATCAGTCATCGTGTTATAGCTACAAATCTATTATATACCTGAAATTTGTCCAACTTCGCGCAATAACCATTGTAATTACCATGTCGAAGCTCGTTAGTTGACTTTTTATGCGGTGTTCGTTTGGTGATGATAATTACCTATTATTTGGCTGTAGTTAATATTATCGACGTTGTTCGGGTAATTTATCTGAGTACTTTTATTGCCGGTGAATTTTGTACATTTTAATCATGACAAAAATGTATATCAATGAATATATTATGCAGAAGTCTGATTTTAATGTCCTTATGGTATACAATGAACAAGAAGGGGTTAAATATATATCCTTGTAGTACACCAGACTGTAAAGTGAAGTAAGTAAATAAATATTTCCATTCTAATTAGTCCTCCACTCGGTTTCCTTCTTTATCCTTGTACGCCTTCAAATGACAGTAGGATGATATGAAGCTTTACCGATATAGATACTTACTTAATTAAATTTAAGCTTTTGATCTTCTTGACGCTAGTCGTCTTGAAAAGGACTTTTTTTGTATTTTACTGCGTTCAATTAATGTATCGGACATTTAAAACGGATTGTTGTATTTTTCGAATAAATGAGTTGTGGCTCTTGTTTATAATTCTGTAGTATTGTTATATTCTTAAAAGATTTGCATGTATATTATATGTTTTGTATAACTAAATTATGTACTGGTTTAACTTGAGTTTAAGTTTAAGTGTCTCTTCTTCTGGAAGGTCCATTATCAGTACCTATACAAAAATATGTTATTCATAATTATACATAACATCCCATCTGTAAACCATCTACATAATATTATCAAAGTTTTATTTATGTGGTGAAAATTTTAGTTACTATTAGATTTTAGTAACGCAATTCAATAAGTAATTCACACGCAAAAATCCACCAAAGAGGCTGACAAATTTTAGTGCAATTTTAGTAAACACCCATTGCACCACTGAACATAATTATCTTATTAAAAATGTAACATTTAAAAGCTGTTAGAAATCGTTTATCTACGTGAATGTTCGGGCTAACGAACTCGTAATTGAGATTCTATCAAGCTATTGTTGTCCTTATCTAACGACGTTGAACCTAATAAATGTGAATGAGACATCTATAATTCACGATGCTACATGTTTTCAAGTAAACCATTTGTTGGGATGGTTATTTCGTAATAATTTTGGTTGTAGAACGTTGGTTTTATTTTTTCTTATTTCGCTAATCTTATTTCTTATCTTATCTTATCGTTATGTAATAGACCCGTGTTCTTGTTAAATTGTTCTGGCCGGATGAAGTACTTTTATATAATATCTCGACCACTCCGGTTTCCATTTTATAGCAACCTTGGATATGAATGCATTTATATTATTAAATTTAGTTTTTGGTTATTATCAAAAAAATCTTTATATATCATTGCACGTATTCTCTATTTCTTTGTGATATCTGTTCAACAAAAAAATCCACAATCTGACAATTTGTCTGTCCCGATTTTTCGTTTTGTATTGCTGATTACAAGTTATTTTCGCACCAGCGACTAGGGCGCTATCGAAAGCTTGTATGACTTATTATTAAAATGGATATTTAAAAACGAAGTATCTCGAATATTTTGATTTTAGTGTACGTATAGGAAACAATGCAATAAAAATTAACGTAGAGTACTTATTAATTTTGTCAAACGATAATAGTGTTTATTTTAAATGTAATTTAAATTTTTTGCGTAGGAGGAGCGAAGAAAGTAAAACACATATGTCACTTGTTACAAATACAATAAATAAAATTAAATGAAACATCGCCAATATGGATATTATTTAAATATAGTTTTAATAAATCTTATGCAGATATTAAAATGAGACATTATCATAATTATGTACATTATAATGAACATAATTTAAAGTGCATTATATGACAAAATTGTGCATGCCCTATTCACCTGTATTTGCATTATCACGAATTCGAAATTGTGTTACAATATACTAATAAATTGCCGTGTATTTTGTGTTGATGGACATAAAAATTAATAACAATTCAAAAACTGTGCGTTAGGTTCATATTGCTCTGGTAAAATAGTAGCATTGACGTAAAAACCTTAATAACATTGAAATTGAACATTTAATGGATTGCTATAGAACTTTATCATTTGTTGGACCATTAGTCAGTATAAATAAAACACTAATAGATTTATTAAATAAATTATTGGCTAGCCAAGTTATGGCCGCGTGATTGTGTTCAAGCCATTCGCCGGGAAGTTGGGAACGGGAATTCGATAAATTGCGGAAAACTGTATATTATACTGTAGCGTATTTCATTGCATTAATTGCTTTTAAAAGCTAAAATTTTATTTAGTTATTGAATAATTTGATACGATTTTCCCCATTAATCACTTTAATATTAGATACACTGATATTTGTTTTATATATATCTGCTAACGTCAAATATGTAGATTATACATAATAATATGAAGAATATCTTCATCCAACTATTTAAAAAAAATCAATTTTTACCAAGTAAGAGCCCCGAACTTTTTAAACTCGCGTAGGATATTATTATTAGGTATCTGTAATGTGTGAATTATTATTAAAAAGATAAAAAATACAGTTTTAATTTTTTATTACCTACATACATAAACCTAAACTAAAGTCCAAACTATTGTTCACACAGTTAACTTCACAAAAGGCGTGTTTACATAAAAAAAAAACTTTTGTTCTCCGTTCCGTTTCTCGCGGCTGAAATTTCCGAAGATATTTTTTCTACCCCATTTATCGTTCCGCTGTCGGACACGGGTTTCCTTTCAGAACGAGAGGGTAAAAATACTTGGTAGTTAATTAAATTTTACTCGTCTAGACACATGTGTATATGGGTCAGATTGAAGTCACTGAATAATAAATTTATTGAGTGATTAGAGTGTTTTGTGTGCCTCGTTAGCATGTACTATTTGCAAGGGAGACTGCCGATCAGATATGCGTTCAAATCCTGGGTAGGAAATTATTGGATTGTTTAATTTAGATTTGGTAGTAGTGGCTCGGAATATGGATATGTAGCCAGTCTATGGCAATAAGACTGCCACATATTTAATAGTGGAATGTAAACGTAACTGATGAAATGTCGGAGTGGATCACGCTCCTGCCTGCCTTTAGATTTGGTTAGAAATTATGTCGGCACAGTGACGGCAAACATGTCACATCGTATTGAAACGAGATGAATCCTGACATGCGGTGATTTGTGTTGTATCAATTTTTACGGCCGAATTTTTAGTTAGCTTGCCAGGGTTTTTCTAAATAAACATCGGGACAGACTGAGTTTTTCGATGGAAATATAGATAGATTTTTTTATAAAGAGCTTTTGGCCAGGCCGATATTTTATTTGTCGGTGTAAAAGTAAAATACAAATAACCTAAAATACCTGTACATAAAGTAGTATAAAGAGTTATACTAAAAATAAAGATACCTAATATAAAGTAAATAAAACTTGATTGATAAAATAAGGCTGTAACATAAATGCGCCGATAGTGATGAATTACAAATTATTTTATTCTATCCAATTCAATATATGAACTTTGCCATATAATCCAATGTTAACTTTTGTATTTTATGTCGATATTCATTCATTCTTTTACAATGATTAAATAACAATTACAAATAATTAATCAAAGAGTGCAAAAAATCTATAAGACGGTCTCAAACAGTATAAAAAGTAAAATCCTACTAATCCTATCCTACTAACATTATAAATGTGAAACGTTGTGAAAATGTTTGTTACTCTTTCACGAAAAAAGTACTGATCGGATTTGCATGAAACTTTTACAGTATTATAGATTATATATCGGAATAGCATTTAGGTTATAATTTGTGATGATTTTTTGCAATTTTGGTTGCAATGTAACGATACATGTCAATTAAGTCGGAAAAATCTGGCCTCTGAGAGCTATCTTCGCTTACCCTGCCTAAACCATTGGAGTTACACAAAGATGATGTCCTGTAGAATTGTTTGTCTTAAATAGCTCTAAATAAATTAAATTAAATTAGACACTATTTTGCAATGCAAATCTTTGTATATTTATCTAACTTTTTAGTATATGTATATTTATCAAACTCTTATTAAAATCAATTCATTTGTCGTTTTAAATATATCATGTAGATGAATACTGTCTTCCATTAACCTTAACATTAATTTTCATAAAAATAAAATGACCTAATATGCCTTGGAGGTAGCTTAGTAAGTCTAGTGCTCTAAGCAGCGTTATGGAAGTAATGAGTACCTACTCATGTGAGAGAGATTCCATTGTACTCTTGAGAAAATCTGAAAGATGAAACACCTGCAGAGCGCTCAAGTGATTTCAAGTGTTATTTTGGTGAGGTTTTAATATAAAACATGTCTCAATATAAAATTCTCTCGGTTCAGTTTATAATTAATTTCTGCAAAAAGTTTAATAATTGAAATCTGTTTAATAAACTTTAAATTTAATAGCGTAGTCATGGTAACTGGAACCTATGCAAATCTCCATTTAATTGAATATAAAAAAAACATTTTCTTCCAATCATTGTTCAAGTTTACTAAATTAAAAAAATATTCTAATGAGGGTTATACTCATTATGTTGTTTTTATTGCAAGTCTATTTGTCTACTTTTTGTTCTGTTCTAAATAACAATAGTTTATTCAAATGTCTGTTAGCGTCTCAATAGTTGGTACAGAATACTTTCTTGCAAAAGTAACGAAACCATTGTCTTATCAGCATCGTGAAATGATATACAAGTTGGCCAATGAGTTACGATACGATGCTTTGAAAGACTTTAACAGAGCCTTACTTCGGAGTCGGCATTGCGTTATGCATTCCTTAGATATATCAAATCTTGAAAACAACGGTAACCATTTACCGTCAGGAGTCCCTTTTTCAAAATAATAATAGCCTCCCGTTTGCCATCACTCACCTGATGCTAAGCTACTTATATCTTAGAACGTGGCCTAGAAAGTATCTATTCACTTTTGTCTTGAATAATTCTAGATTGTTCGAATATAAAAAATTGACCCGAGCAAGGAATTCCATTCTTTCACAGTCGGTAACAGATTTAATTTATCAAAACGCTCCGTCCTGCTCAGAATAGTGCATGATCAGATACCAACCAGTTTAAGAATAATGTTACTGGAAGAGCTATTCCAACAGTCCTGTTGTCGATTAACACTAACAGTCCTTTTAAGGTGTACAATAATCACAAGACCACCAGTATCCAAATTTGATACTGGGATCTTTCTCGATAACGATTGCACATACCCATGTTAGAACGTCCACTTATAAATGATACCTTATTGTGTATACATCGCTGAATAGTGAGATGTGCATAGAATACTCCTCTAAATTCCGCAACGATCCTGTACAAGTTACCACCAGTTACCAGTGGGAATGCACCCTTAGGCGGAAATACGCGAGAGCTCCCGTTGTACGTATTATAAGCAGATTATGTTAATGCCGAAGTGGTTTGAGACGTTATATTGTAGTTATAAAGTGGTATATTTGTTTCGTTCGGTTATTCGTTCATTAAGTAGGCTGTTCGTTCGTCAGTTTCGTTTCGTGTTGTGTTTTTGAGGTAGGAATAGAAAATTGAAGTTAAAAATATCCAGTAGTGCCCGTTGCTTTATTGAAGGCCGGAACCCTTTTACAGCCGACTCGCGGCAGTCGCTTTTGCAACCCATGCGACCAACGAGGCGGATTATGTAAACAGTCATAAACTATAAACATATGAACATTCTTCCATATAGTATCTGTTAATGGTTTGCGTCGATACATGGCGATAAGCCCACCAACTATTCCATAGCGGGTCGTAAAAGTTGGGAGTGTTCTGCATTCTTCAGCCTACCTCTTCGGGAATTACAGGCGTGAAGTTACGTTTTTAATAGTTTGCATGAGTAAGCTTATTATTAGTATACGATCATATTTTAAATTACAAATAGTATTTATGCGTGTAAAAGAGGACTCAGCTGTTTTATAAGATGTTCTCAATTATACACGTATTAATGATATTTCATAAAACTTCATTACTTTCATGAAAGAATACGTTGAAACAAAGTTTAATTAATGTATTTTGCTAATTG
>DWEI01000911.1:0-18659 GCA_018245875.1 Mysoria ambigua | reverse complement strand
TCCTCACGATGCTTTCCTTCACCGTAATATAGCAAGTGATATTTAAACTTAAAATGCACATTTTTATGAGGTGCGCGCGATTTGAATCCGGTCTCCCGGAGTGAGAGGTCGAATTTCAAACCACTAGGCTATCACTTTCGATCGATTATTAATCAGAATACTCGAATAATCTGAACACGCAGTGAACTAATGTATAATAATCGCACATATAAATATTATACTGTGTTTCTAATCTTATTGATGTCTCTTACAAATTGGACTTAATACGTACTTAATATCACGCCTGTAATCATTGAAGAGGTAGGTGGAGGTGAGTAGCACACTCCCACGTTTCATCAGTTATATTTACGTTTCCCGATCTTGCACCCGGTACAAATCTGGACTCCGTCTCACTATAATCAATTATAAGGTTAAATACATCTAATAACAGTCGAACCTCGAGCGAAGACCGGAACTCTAGATCGGTAGTCGATTTCGTAACCATTTGTCCAACGAAGCAGTCCAAGTGGAAGCAGTTATTGGTCTTACATGTAGGTACTTCTATGTACATATATGTTACAAACATACATATATACATACATGTATACATGCACATATACAACAGCTACTTCCTATACTATAAATTAGTTTTGTCCAACTGTAAGTCAAATCGAAGACTGTCCAAGCAAGACAAAACCAATAATTCTGTTTGTTAGTGAAAAATACTCAAAGACACATTACTTTTAATTTATCATTTATATTTGACATTTATATAATTGATACTTGTTTTAATTTAATGGATATTTTTTGAAATTTATTAATTATACATTAAAGTGACTGATTAGGTTAAGGTTGACACTAATGATATATTTTGGTCTATAGAGTACTTTGTTGTTATCAGACATTTTATCATTGCAATATAACAACTTTTAACTTAACCCGAAGTCCAGTTAACATTTGTTATCAATCCAGAGACATATTAAAACGTGTGTATATAAAATGTAATCGATTTTATATTTAACAATATTATTATATTTCATTATTACAAGCGTTTCTGTACGGCCCTCAAAAACTCAACTTACCCAGCATCTGATAAACGCATAACACAATCGTGATTCGTGTGTGACTCCATGACTACCCCTAAATTATAAGGGGGGTGGGGGCGGAGAGAGGGGGGGGGGGGGGTAGAGCAAAAGTTCACGTTCTTATCGCATCTGTTTGACGGATTCCTCCGACAACGCTGCGTATTCATATTTCATGCAGATGTTCTAGAGATAGAGACGTCAAGTAGCTAATGTCTTTAAGCGTAGAGTTGTAGAGCTCCAGAGATTAAGTTCTAAGAGTCGGAAATGGAACGTCTTATTTAAAAAAAGAATCGTTTCTTGTCATATTTTTAATTGTGTTACGAATCTGACAGACTTTTGTCAATTCAACTTGTAATTTATGATTCGAAGTTTGTATGAATTTAATTTATTTAATTATTAATAATTTAATTAACTTGCTTTATTGATCGATCCTAATTATCATAAGTTTTATGATTCATTTTTATATATTTAAAAAAATCTATATTATTATTATTATAGAATTAACGTAACATCACGCCTGTAATCCCCGAAAGGTTAGGCAAAGTTGACTACTCCGAGTTCCTTCTAGAAAATCTGAGATAAAATATCCAAACTATTACAGCATTTATAATGAAAACTGTAACATAATTAGGAATCTCTTTAATGTCTCGTGAGAACAATATTACAAAAAATATCTTAAGATGAGTTTGTGTTATTTATCATAATTTTATTTTATTCGTCTGAAATATTAATTTCCTCCACACCTCTGTATGTTCAGTGCTCTGTACTCCCAAGATCCTCGAGGCTTGCTACTGATAAGGCGGGCTATTTAATCACAGATCGCATCGGGCGGGCGGCGTTATCAGCCCCCGGCTTATCGCCGCCCCCGCCCGCCCTTATCATCCCCGTATAAATTCCGAGCAGATTCTTATCCGACTCCCAGTGTGTTATTCACAGAGTGTGAATAAAGTATAGAGGGCTTATAATATTTTTTTTTTCTTGAAATAAAACTATGACCCGAAAGTCAATAAATTCAAACATACATACAATGGATTAGCAACATAAATACGAGTAGTTCTAATTTTTAATTTTTTTTCTTAATTTTTAAAGAAATCAAAACAATTTAAAGGAATTTAATGAAAGTGATAACAACAAATTGTGATTTTTCAAACTGATGTTAAAAATAATATGCATAAAAAATAATAAAAAACTCAGGACATCTATTGTCACAATATATAAATAATCTTACCGTCATCTGTATAATACCCCTGCGCTAATAATAAATTATTTATTTTGTATAATCTACATCTTAACACGTTTAAAATAAAACTTTTATAATATTATTACACATTTAAATTAAAACTACATCATCTCAACCTTAGAGGTACAATAAATAGACAAAATGGGTATAAAATCGAAACAAAAAATCACAATAAATGTCGTGTCGCACTCTATTCTGTTTCGTCGTCAGGGGTTATATTTTTATAACGTAGCGTTATTGTTGTGTTCCCTTTTGTTGGTGGAAAGCTCTCGAGCTTCCGAAGGGTTCTGGGGAGTTTTGCTGTTAATTAGGGTTTTAGGAATACAGCCTACACCGTAAGTACGGTTATATATTGAAGGGAGTTTTCTTGATCAGTGATTCACCGATTGTAGTCTGTGTATTTTATATTTGTCGTGTGTTCTAAGTATTTAAGTTTTTTTGTATATCAGCGCGAGCAAATAAAGAGTCATTTACGGGTATATTATTTTATTTAATTGAGAAGTCTTATTGGATATAAAGTAGAAACTAACATATAAATTAAATCTCGTCTAAAAACTGACCGAATACTTACGTCCTGTTGTGGTCTAATTTTGTGTTTATAATATCAATATATATAGATAAGCTTTAGAGCTATAGTGAGGTGAGAAAAGACATATATAAAGATATAATATATACAAATATATTTTTATATCGTATACTATTTGTTTTTATATAATATCACAACATATCTTTTTTTAAGTAGTTCCAAATTAAAAAAAAAAAAACAAAATATAAACCTCAAAGTGTTAAATGCAACTCAATACAATAGAAATTTCATCGTCTCATCAGTGTGCAGTTCGTTCGTTTCATTCATTATATTAGTTCTGGTGAGTGAATTTATTATGATTAGAGCCGGCGGATGGGGAGGGGGTGTCTCACCCCTTTCTTATCTGCTCCATATTTTACTTTAGATGGTATCACTAACGTGACTTTAGTGCTTTCACAGATATAAGTATTATACGCAGTTAATAATGGCGCACTTTGTTATGAGATCACTTCTGGTGCTTTGAATTTGAATAGACATTTCTAATACATATATGATATGAATTTATATGTACAGAGACCAGTATGTTACGTAGATATTTGAGACTTACGCTTCTCGATATACCTCTATGGGAAATATAAGCGTGATATTGTTGTATACGTAACGTTGATGAGGGTTTTAATGTGATATTTGTGTAAAGCTGTTTTCAAATGAATTAAAAAGATAGCGAAACAAAAACACGATACGTTGTAGTCGAGTTTTACGGGTTCTACGGAACAAACAGATAAAGTAATCAAACGCTCAGATACGCGTTGGAGATTACACTTGTTCGGAAGTTACGAGACGGTGTGACATAATTCTGGAACTTCGGTGTGATTGTAGGTTGTTTATAATCCGTATGACGGCGTTTTAAGGGCTTCGTTTCTGATTGGGGCTATGCTAATGCTTTGTTGGTTGCAAGCGCAACTGCCGATCGAATAGTCCTGAGCTTAAAACCCGGGTTCAGCTGTATCGGATTTTTCTAACTTAGATATGGGCTCGACGTATGGCAACACAGTCATCACCTATTCCTTAGTGAAGCGTTCCTAATTATTAAGTATTCGTAACGTTACTTCAAGGAATACGCAGATATGATTTTTTATTGTCAGTCCTTAGGGATTTAATGATTTTATTATTTAAAACATATTATTATTTAAAACAATATCGTGGAAAGGGTAATTGCGTTCGTTCCTATATTAGAAATACTATTTTCAGGGTCGTAGCGCATAGCTGCAAACAAGTCGAAGACGGAATACAATGCCCTTTATAAAGCGAAGCTTACGTCCAGCTACGGACTGGACGCCAACTGACAAGTTGTTGTTTGACGTTATAGTATAGGGAGGTGTCGACGGGATAAGTACCAGGAGTTAAATAAATCTGGAACATATTGGGGTTCTACTGTATTATTTGTCAACTGTAGGTATTATTATCGTGGCAACTTAAGCCTCTTTACTTACACTCTCTCTCGTTTTGACAATTAAAAGTTTTGATGACTGATAACAGCGGGATTGCTTATTAGCTAAAATATAAATTTAATTATGTGGAGATAACTTTATATTAGAGCATGTAATTCGATATGAAGCATAGCCTGTGTTATGGTAACGGAAGAGCTGATAATATATAAGTTTATGAACTCGTGCATACGAGTATATATTAGTATAGAGTAGATTTTACTAATAATGTTACGTAACTAATAACAATTATTATTATTTCCGTTTAATCCAAAGATTTTAAAAACAACAATACAGTTAATACGTACAGAAATTTACTTCATTCAATTTTTCAAAATTAAATTTTTATGTTTATTTACCAATAAAATACCTTAAAAACTCGATAGTGTGAGAATGACAGAATCATATACACTCGTGTTAATGTTTTTATTAGCTTAATGCGTTACATAGCTGCATATGTACATGTTTGCGTATGTAACAGCTGTATATTACTGTTCCACCCGACAATGTACATATGTAATAGACAAAGAAACATCATTACCAGTCGCATTGGAAGCTATCAGCTTATCGAACAAACTCCGTGCACAAACGCCCGAACACACATGTGCGCCGATCGGCGAGCGAATAACAAAAATTAATTACCGCTATCAAACTTCCTCTGCCGTGAGATACGTGAGCCGATTGCATCGGGCACAGCTAATTAAACTTATCGTAGACCAATTATAAGCGCGCCTTATCGCCTCGGCATTGTGTTACGGGCGACACACGGCCGCCAGGGATGGCCGGCGCTCGCGACACACTCGAGACTATTCTAATGAACTAACGAATTCACTTGTAGTTCATGACCCGTCAGGAAACAGTATAATACACATTATTACATAATTAATTATATTATGATTTAAACAATTGTTTATTTGATTTTATTCGTAACGTATTGATATGGGGATTAATATAAAACTTAATATTGTCAATGCCTTATTGGTAGCGTTGGTTGCAAGTGCGAGTGTCAATCACAGGGTCCCGGGTTCAATTCCCGGGTCGAACACTACTAAAACTTTCTAATTTTCTAGTACTGGATCGGAGTTTAGATATGTGCCCAGTGTATGGCAATAGACTGACCATTGATTTCGTAGTGGGACGTAAATGTAACTGGTGAAACGGAGTGAATGTTTTACATTACTCTGTCTACTGCTTCGGCGATTACAGGCGTGAAGTTCCGACTTTACCTTTAATATTGTCAATTACACCATGGAACAGAGAAACAAATAAAACTTTAGGCTCCTCGAAAGGCGGAATGCTTTTAAAATCAGACTATTTTTTTACAAAATGGTTAAACATGCAGATGGGTGAATAGAGAAAAAGGGTTGAAAGCAAAATGAATTTATGTTTTGCGATAGTTCTTACACGGATAACACCTTCTTATATATATAACGTCAAATATTTTTTTAAATTAATTCTCTTGTGTATCAGTATAACTGCCTACTTCATATCAATAAGCCATAATATTGCTAACACGCTATGATAATGAAAACATAGACGTAAAATATATATATTTCATACCACTGTTTCGACTGCGATACATGAGTAAGCTTATTATAATATAAATTGAACTATTATTCACGTCCATACTAAAAACAGAAATATCGGTAATGTGGTCTAACAATTGGACAAACTGGAATACTTTTAAACAAAGCAATGGCGACTAATTAACCTTTTTCCTTTAGTAGGAAGACACATGTAATGACCGTCGAACATCCCGCGAACATCAATTCCGCAAATCCCGACGTTACAGCTAAATATATAGCCAATAAAAATGTTAATACATCCCAATGCAATTGAACATTCCTTATGTGTGTAATTTGCCACGTTTAAAAACGAAAAATGTGCTATTAACCCTCGCCGCAAGTCACGAGCGCAAGCGTTATTGTGTATAAATTAAGATGGCCCTCAATAAACATTCGATTGTCCATCGACGCCCAGTAATGCATATTGCTTATATATAAATGTTCTTTCGCGGCTTCTCTTATAAAGTGAAACTTTAAGAGAGTGACTAATATGCATTTGGTTGAAACATTTTCAATCGTCCTATGATAAGTTTTAAAATGTAAGTATATGTCATAATGTTTAATAAGTGGTTTGTTTACTTCCTATATTTACATCACAAAACCGCGTTCGATTTTATATTTCCAAAAGTGGGAAACTACTTTCTCGTAGGCGCCTTAAAACATGATGACGCTTCCGCTTATAAATTGCGCCAGATGCGAACTGTCCAGTCGATGCAGTATTCTTGAAAATGGCAGTTAAGGAAATGGGACATGTAAATGAAGGCATTGGTCGAGCATGCGAGAATTGCGCGCCGACACGATAACGATCCGATTCCGACATAGAGCCCCACTTATCATATTCAGTTACATCGATTTACCAAAGTACGAAATTTATAATATTATTTATTTTTAGAACCTATTCCCACGAATTATTTTTATTGCGCAATCATTTAAATTTAAATATTCAATATGTTCTCAATCATCGAACATATGTTATACCGATGGATATTAACATTGCATTGTCCCTCCTCCAACACCAGGCGAAAATATTCATTTTATTTCCGTTTCCCTGTTTCGTTAGTTGATTACCTCGTTAGTTGATTACCTCGTTGGTTGAAGGGTGGTAAGCGTTACTGTCGATAGGTTCTGACAGCACTAAGAATTACTGATTATTGACTACAAACGTAACATCATGCCTGTAATGCCCTAAATGGCAGGCTTCTGTGCCTATCTCTTTGGGGCAGAACACGCCCGGTTACATTTGCGTCCAACCAGTGAAGACGGGGTGAGCTTATTACCATGCTCCAAATCCAGAATCCGAGTCACTACTAGAAAATCTAAAATAGAATAATTTTGTAATGCCCGACCCAGTAATCAAATTCGGTACCCCCCATTTGGCAGTCGCACTTGCAACAAACACGACCAACGAGACAGTAATATTTGTACATAAGCATTATAGGCCCTTATATCACAGTCGTAATAATTATATCTTTTGATTCATTAAATATCATAAAAGTCTCCATATGTATATATGTATGTTAAACAAACACTTGAATAAACATAATAAAACAAAAAATCCCGAAAAAAATTCCCCAAAACCGTGTTCATCCATTCGTATTCCCGGTCGGGTCGTGGTGTGTAAATCGCGTCGCGCGTTGCAAAATATCCAACGGGGTTTAACTTAGAGCGTTCGCTGTATCGACGCGGAGCGCTGCCAAACGCACGCCTAATGTGCCAGGTTTAGCACCACCGACATACTAACTTGTGGCTGTTGTTTGCTCCATTTTGACTGGCCACCGCCGTCACTTCTGAACTGGTCAGTCATGAATATTGTACCATTTCGTCAGTTGTCTCTATGTTTCATTGGCCATTGTGCATATGCATAGATTAATGCTGTAAATTATATGTATTTTCGATCGACTAGACTCAGTTGGAATGTTTTTTGTACCCATGAAATTTTACACTAAAATTAAGAAACTTAAATTATGTCTGTCACTGATTCAAGATTGTTAAGCTAAAGGAAATTTAAAGCTGAAATCGTAAAACACAGGGTTCAATAAGATCATAAGGTTCAAGAAGATTAATAAATAATAAATAAACATTGCCATGCCACATTCCTGCAAAACGCTGTTAATCCAGACGGAGTGCTAAGGAGCACGCTCTTGATAAACCGGTCGTTAAGATAAGCCCAAGTCAGATAACAATAGCATATAGCAAAAAATAGCAGAATAATTTACAAATTTGGCTTTAAAATCTAATTTATTTAAGCAGGAAGTTTCTTATCTTCAGATCGTAAAGATTATTTTGTCAGTTAATTGGCTGAAGCTTTTTATAAGATGGACAGGTTGAAGTAAGGGATTCATCGTTTTTGATATAAACTAATAATTTCAGACTGTAAAGTTGTAAAAATTCGCATTATTATTAATAAAATCATGTCATTTCCCGAAACGTTATCAAAGAAGTCACGTGCTTCGATTCCGCAAAGAATATCTAAAGATTATAAGAATAGCCTTTTCAGCTTTGTTACACGCGATAGTCATTTCTTCGAAGAATGTAAACACAAATGCCATAATAGCCGCTCATACACTGTCTCACAATCCACGGAATTCAATCCTTTAACATTTTTAACCCGACACCGTTCCATACTTAGTTACATTTGTAACCGGATCAGATTCCAATCTCTTTGATCCAAGAGAACAATATTATCGGTTGAAACAAAAAATAATCTAACAAAAACAACCGAGTGGTTCACAATGGGTTAACAAATGTGTGCGACAGAGATAAAATGTGAAAAAAAGGTGTCGGACTACCGCGCGTTCGCGGCCACCTATGCGTGGATTACAATGTCAGAGCGTTATACATTGACGTTTACATTGGAGATTACATTCAGACATGCCTTGTAAAACGGCATTGGATGCTAAATATGCAAAGGCGTTGTCGTTGTTATTTTTTTATAACTCGCCCCGTATTTGTTGTTGCATTGTTCTTTATTTGAAATACTAAACGGAATATCGTTTATCGAATGTGGTTGATTTCAAGCGGTTTTGTTTTACTTTTTCCGTATAAACAACCTGATTGTTATAATTTGGTATTTGCAGCTTCTACTTTGGTGGTACTTTTGCATATAACACAACTATGTTTGCAGAAAATAAAAAAAACAAATTGCAAGGAATTAGCCACCTACACTTTTTATCGTCGCTAAGGCACTTTATAAAATTAGGTTATATATTGACAATTACGTTATGTTGTACAACGATAATTCCGTTTAGACATACGTCTTTATCCATATGTGTTTTACTAGTCTTAAAATAAAGTCGTTGAACTAAAATATAATCCCGTTTGAACCCAGTTAATTTTTGGACATTATCACTACTGTTTTTTTAATTCATTATAGCTGCGTTTAAAATATCTTCCTTGACATTTAATGCACTAAATATTAAATGCAAGGAAGAAAGCTCGTTCTGACTTATGAGGAGAAAAAGTCGTTCTGAAATCACTGGAACACTCATATTATCCTTAAATGTTTTATACATATTTTGAAATTAGGTTTAAGGTTTACCATCATAATCAGTGTAAATTCACTAGTGGACATAGACCCTGAGGGATTTTTGCTCGTAATTTACATGCGGGTAGGGGACCGCAGAGCGTAGCTTCTCGCGTTATCTACGTCGATGCTCGTCGAAGGTCAGGGCATTTAGCCGCGCCTGGACAGGACAGGATAGGACTGGCCTGGACAGGTCGCGTCATACTGCCATCAGAGTTAAATATATTAACAGCAAACATCTTTTGACATTCTCACCCCACCAATTCAGTCTGGTTAAAATTGAAAAACATGTCATCCTTTATAAATGAAATACGATTATTGAAGTTTCCTCTTATAAATCTTTTTTTTTGATTTCTTGACGATTACTCGCTGACATATGCTTTCTCGAAACGATTTAATTTAAAGAAGAATCTGTGGTTAAAAATTTAGCAAATCTATTGTGTTTTATTTTACATTAACACTTGTAATACGAGTTCGAATGAAAATATCACGACGCGACAAAAATCTTCAACATCGGCTTACCACCGCAGGCCGCGTAACACGATATGCACTAAATTAAGCCTTGGGCCCTTCTTAGTTCGTCGTGTAATAAATGTGTTAAACATTTTAAAGGTATAAACACTAGGGCCATTGTTGGGCGATCACAATCGCTTGGGCCCACACAAAGGGCGTATCGTGGTAGCAGCCGGATGACAAATGAGGCAGGCCCGGCCACCCAAAGCGTTATTATGATTCTCCAACGAATGTGCTAAATTCGAATGTTCTGGGCTGTTCTTGGTCGCCGTGCTGCCCGCTGTTTCGATTGTCGACGCTCACGGCTTACGGCTTGGGTTGATACTTTTGCTGATACTTTAATTTTCAAATTGAAACGGTTACTCTATAAGTAATATGCATTGCACATTAATATTTTTGATATAACAATTTGTTTATATAAATTTAATCACATATTGTAAAGATTATTCTGAAATCGATATATTCTTATAGTCAGCGCTTGTATTCATTTGTAATTATTATGAATGGTGGACTAAAGTGAAGCTTAGTCTCACCACTTTAAACAGGATACTTGGATACCACTGAGTCTCAAGTTGGTGTACGAATGTCTTTCATCCGCAGTTCACTCTTTTCAAATAGTTTCACAAGAACGCCTTAATTATCAACATTATGTACAATATTTCATTGGCTCTTTTTTTAATAAACACAGATTGCACAATATGTAATAGTACAAAACTGTTATTTTGAGACGACTCAGATATGATCAACTGAGCGCACTCTAGACGTAGCCTATATTAAAGTAAACACAATGCTGATTAACTTTATATGCATACATTTTTAAGTCCATACTTATGATACACACATTCACATCTGAACATAGAACAAATATAAAACGCTTAAACATTCTACATACCCGAAGTTTAACCAACAAGCCGGCCAAATTAATTGTACTTTTACACAGAAGTACTTTAAAGCGCGTTAGCGTTATCAGCACGGGAGTCCATTTGCAAATAGTTTATGGGCTGAAAATAATATACCTAATCACCGCTACAGCACAAATAATATGAGTATAACCACATCTAGCTTAACAATGGTGTTTGGTGTGACGTCATAAGCAAGTCGACGCGTCTATCATAGCGTTACCGTTCGACACAAACAAACAGATAGTGACCGGGGTACTGTAGCCGGTACAACGGCAGCGCCGTGTGAATCATTAAACGCGCGATACGGAGGTGACGCCCGACAGATGGGGTGTGGCGTAAGCGACAAGCGATTCGTTTTAAATCTACTACAGTATCTATGACTGTCTCGTTGGTGTAATGATTGCAAGCGCTACTACTGAGCAAGAGGTTCTGAGTTGGGAAGCATGGGTAAAGTATTGTCGATTTTTTTTAATTTAAAATGAAAGCCTGGCATATACGATAGCGACTGGGATACTGTATTCAATGGGGCTTGTAACATAACTGGTGAACTTTGGTAGAACTACACTCACAGGAGTAGGCACAATATTCCTCTTCATGGAAATACCGGCGTATTCTTATGTTACGTAACTACAGTATAGTAATGTGAGAAGAAAACGATGAATATAAAAGCCATACGCCAGGTATATAAAGATCTCTATTGTCTCTACCCAAATATTACTATATTTAATTGACACGACGATATTATAATAACATTACAATAACTAAAATCCCATTTTTCACCATTATTCAGTAAAAAAGGAACGTACAATTAAAAGTTAGATGGACCAATTTGATTGGTTGACACGGCCGCCCGCCATCTTTCCCTCCCCCGCCCCACATTACCTTTTCTTTCAAAAGCACCGGTAACGTATGCACACGCGCAGCTCACATACTTTAAAGGAAAATTATGTTTTTAAAAACAGAGAAAACCAAATTTCCAACGTTCCTCTCTTATCAAGGTAAGTGGTTGTAGTCTATTCCTAGTCAACCATTATTACACAATAATTATATTATATGGATAATAGCTAAAGTAACATTCCTTCGAAATAGCCCGCTTAGTTTAGGATCTATCAGAGATTCATCTTGGATACCCTAACTATGTCGCCCTAACATCCCAGCTAGGTCGAAGCAGAAATATGTAGACGATATATATTTATTTGACGATTTAAATATAAGCATTAGTATTTCGAATATCAAATAAAATGTATATTTGCTTAGCTAGTATTAAACATAAGTAAATACAGAACAAAAATGTGACTTTTTATATGTAATTAGGTCTATCAAATGCAGCTGTCAAATTAACGCTATCCTCAGAGACCGCAACCCGTATCTGATGAGAAGGGAATCGCGTCTAACTGTGGTCTAATAACGGTTTGCAATTATAAAATGACGTCACTGCGTCATTATTAATAATATAGAAAGAAATATAAATATAACACACAGTTCGCAATTATTCGAAATTAGCGGAAAGTTCGTGAAACGGAGCACAGCGTACCCGGGTCGCATACACGGCCGATTAAATCCTTTGTTGTGTCGAAGAAAAATGGCCGAACGGCACTATCTCGCTCGATACTATTACCGAGACAAGATTCGTGACTGGCGATACGATCCAGCAACGTATCAGGTACCCATCGGGCTGTTGAGAACTCGATTTGCCGGTGTAAATTACATTTACATACATCCCTCTGTAGTTCCGCGCTTTTCTTTTAACTATTTAAGTTCCTACATCTCCCTGTTTTGAATCTGTTTCGTGTTACACATTTTCTTCTAGCCCTATTTTATCATCGTCACCTGCGGTTGTATCCGCTCAATAAGTATAAATGTGGTGAGACAAGAAACATTGAAATCATTATTACATTAATGATACACTGGATATATTACATTACGTTGAGTGAATTGCTTAATAATATTGTCTAGTAATTTGACTATTAGATAACAACTTTATCCCTTCATCCCCGGGCGTGAGCAACACAAGTAAACGTGTAGGTCAGAAGTCTGTCATATGTAAATTACACATTTACTTGACTACTATACGTCTATACATGACTATATCTGTTTCATGTAATTTGTGTTTCTCGTTACAAAACATATCTATTTTAAAAAGTTACAACATATTAAGTATGTGCCATTGCTTCGAATTATTGACCATTTCGCGATATAAAAATTTTGCCAATTTAATTAATGAAGCTAAAATTATCGCGAACATAAAGTATAATGGTGTAACTGTAGACCTTTTTTTGCTTTGGCACCGTCCCTTCTCCCACAAAGTCACGGTCACAGTAACAATTTTTTGGGGAGAATCGTCGTGCAATAACAAATGCATTTACCTGCTACCATTTTCTCTACTATATACTTCTGCCTAAATATATACGCCGTTGTTCACCTTAGTTTTGTGATACACGAGAATAAACAGAATCGTAATTACACATACATATCTTCACGCCGGGTCCCTTACAGGGTAGGCAGAGAGCATGTAGTGCCAAATATCTCTATCCTTACAGACCTGCCGCGCCGCCTCCACATTCATAACTTGGTGTTGCCCTCCCTCGGCACCTGCGTCCCTCAACATTGAATCGTAATCGTGGCCGGTAATCCCCGTTCTGGTCGAGGTAGTACACATTGACGCGTCATCAGTTACGTTTACGTCCCAGTATGCAATAAGGGGTCAGCCCATTGTCACTTAATGAAGAAGGTAGCAACACGATAAAGAATAAATGAATTATTGTTCTTAACGTAATATAACATCACGCCCGCACTTCCCCGAAGGCGTAGGCAGAGAGAGGAACATTCGTATGATTATATTTTGTATTATAAATTCCACCGTGGAACACGAAGTGAGTCTATACTGGGCATGAATCCAAACTCGGAACCACTGTTAAATAATTAATATTCAGACATCTTAAGAAATTAAATGGTAAAGATAACAAGACTGACGTCACCACACCTTAATGGGTGCATCGGCAGAATGCATTGTGAATGATTAAAAACTTGTCACCAGAGTAAATGGCTTCAACAGGAACAATGTTTTTGTGGCACGGTCGACCAATTTTTCTCTGGCCATGTAAAATATTTCTATTTATATAAGCATATGCAATTATCTATCTACAACGTTTCCAAAATACAGACTCTACTTAATTAAAGATAATGATAATATTCGATGATAATGAGACAATAATATAAAAATGCATATATGTCAAAGCAACTTTAAACGAAATTTAAAAACAATATACTCAATTATACATAAGTGCATATAAAGTTATATGTAAACCGTTTTTGAGGAAAAACTTGAGAAACATTGAAATAATGAAATCGTGCTGTTAGCGTCCGCACGAGAATTGACATAATACAGTATCATGCGATCTATACCAATTAAACTGTGCCTCGTTCGCCTTGCTTGCTGTAGCATTGGCGCTAGTTATAAAGACCACGGGCTATGTCAATCACGAGTTAATTTTTTTACCGTACTGATCAAATTTTGGTAAACCTTCGTAAGTAACTACATATTTTATTAGGACTAAGTACGAGTATGAGTATGGTGGAGTGGTAGCCTAGTACTTTAAGTCCGGGATTCCAGTTTCGGTGCAAAATGGTCGTCTCATGAACGATTAAAAATATGTGCGTATTACATATTAACTGTCACTTGATTTTATACGGAACGAAACAGAAACTAAACTTGTAACAGAACGAAAACATTCCGAGAATAAGCTTTATCACTGTATCAAAAAAGTTTTCAACCTTCAACATTACTTAATTAGCCTCTAACAATTTAGTTCAAAAATCGAATGTACCGTCTAAACAAATGGACATATTCAAACGCGGCACGCGCACGGTGTGCGCGGAGACGGCGCTGATCACTATCGCACGCGCCACTCACGACTCCATAATAATTCCATTAATATGTAATTAATCGGTACTCAATTGATGTAACACGTTATTTACAAATTATGGGATAAACAGTGTCGTTAGATAGCGACGCCACGTTTATGATTTAATGACATTCGCGACGTCTGTCTGTTTATTATTGATATATCTGGTTGATGGTTATTGCGTGGTCGAGCTATATCTTATAGATTTCATGTTGTATACGGTTAACATAGTTCAATGTATAAATTTAAACACGATATTGTAACGTTTGGGTGCCTATCTCAATTCGTCATCAAAATCTGGGTTCATTGTTAGAAAATTCCATTTGACATTAAATCCGAGCTTACCTAAAAACAATAGAGGTCAAGTAAATAAACAATAATACATGAGATTCTTTTATATTCGTAACAGATCTAACAAAGAGCGAAGTGAATGAATTCGTTCAGTCACTTCGCTCGCAACGTTCTTTTCGTTCACGCCGCAACATAAATATGAGCCGCATATGAGCCGCGTATTTGTATCTTTGTCACGAACAATTATTTTCCCGCTCCGATCCACCCTCAACGGTCAGTGGAGCGCGTTGAGGTGTCTTACTCGCAATACGACGCGTGTTTCTAAGTCAACGACGGTTTGAACAATGTTTTCGATACTAACGGCTAAATGTAATCGTTGGACCAATGTAGAACCTTAATACGGTGGCGACTGGACGAGATCATCGGATGAGCAAGTATTGTGACACCAATGGAAAGGCTTATATCCAATAGTGGGAGTATCAACATTGATGTATTACAGTATAAATGATGATAACGACAATGATGTTGCTATATCAACTACACTAACTATCTCAATTGATGATATTATATTTTAAGGACATTATTATGATTTATTATGGATATGATTATAGGAATAGCAGCTCAGGGGAGGCCTGTTTTAAAGTCTATTGCAATAGGCTGATGATGATAATGACGATGATGATGTTATAAAAATAAAAGGTTTAAGTTCGCCCTTTGTTTACAACTTCATATCATTCGACATTAAGTAAAAATTCTTTGTCAATTATGTTGGTAATTTGTAACACCTGATTACCTGCATGGTGTCCTTCAAAAGTACGTAGAATAAATTAGTACAATTAGCATTTACATCTTGTAAATATGAATTGATTGGCTTAAATCAATTAATCAGGAAGCTGTATTCAAAGCAGGAAGTGGCTAATTAATGTCATAATCGATTTCCGAAGCAAACTTGTCATACACTTGCGATGTAATACTTACTTCTATCTAAATCGGCTGTCTGGTAACTATACTATACTATATATAGGATTTGTTTGTTTTGATATCAGACGTATTTGGACATGTCCCAACATATTTATATTTATTTATTTACTGATGTTACGTCCTATTCTAAGCCAGAATAATACTATCCTCACAATAGGGATATGGAATGATATTTCAGGCGTCGTTCCTTTGGAGACTTGATAAATCTCGGTCAAAATCATCTCGAGTCCATCTATCTGCGACTCACAAGACTCTGTTTCACTATAAACTCGATCGCACCGACCAATTTCGCAAAAACTACACAAGGCGATCCGTTGTACTGATCGCTGATAGGCTCGGGAGCGTCAGCAGTCACAATTTTGCACTATTATAGGAAAAAAAAAACGTCAAAAATTTAGCTCTATCTCATTAGAGAGCTGGCAGCTGCGAATATTTAACAGGTGTTCTGATAAAAATAAATTTAGAAGAGGATTACAAGCTACATTATTTTTAATAATAATGTACTAATTTCGAAATCCTACATCAATAATCGTACCTTACAAATGACATAACAAAATATGTCTGATCTCTACCACCTCTACATTGTAAGTCATTTACTCGAACCAAAAAAAAGAGTTATTCTATTATTACTGAAACATAATTTAATTTGTATGTTATTTCATTATGAAATCAAATGTATTTTGTCTGTATAATTCTAGTCACATGTCAAGTGTCACAAATAAACTGTTATAACGATAAAGACCATATAACGACGATATATATAACCAACCAATAAAAATCACCATGTGCATAAAACGTAATAACGCTTCAATTTAAAAATTTCATTAAACAAATTTGTATCCGTATTAAAAGTCCGACACAAATGTTAATAACATTCTTAACTGCTGACTCGATCACAAAAAGCTCAAGGAGTACAGTTTTTTGCTATCGGTCCGGGCACACACGGCCTGCGAGCGCTCGTATCGTGCCATCTAATATTATTCTGGGAACGGCCTTAATAAGTCACTACAGAATGTTATCTATTCCATTTTATCGGCCGCTCTGATAAACATCTCCATCCAATTAGCTCCACAATGCAATATGGGCCGACTCAACTGTTATGATGGACTACATGGTAAACTCTGTACAGAACTCTACATCGCATTTTATTGGTACGTACAGGCAATTTATTAATTTTATAGAGATAAGATACGATCGTCTATATGTCGCGTATTACTAGTAATCATTTGGAAAAATATTATACTTAATAGGATGTGAGGTATTTATATGTGTCATGTAAAGTCGTTAATGTGGGCATTTGATTGGGTCTATCGGCTGGTTTTGTCAGAAAACAATAACTGAGTCTAGAATTTTTATTAAATAATACTGGTAAAACTTCCAATCACTTCTTAATTGATTAAAAAATGTTAAATAAATAAAAAAATAAAAGACTGGTTACAAAAATGCGCGTATCTATATAGTGATTAAGACTAATTTTGGTAAAATATATACTACTAAATGTAAAATAGTATGAAGCTTTTGCGCCTGTCTTTATAACAAACATTGAGAGTTCAAGATATACTGGTAAATTATACAATTATTTAATACAACCATCATCTCACCACCTTGTACACAGCAGACATTACGGGGTATCAACAATGTTGTAACTGTTACGCTTCTCACAATTACATAACTTATTCGGTCCAATTAAAAACCAAATTAGCAAGTTTCGATCGTATTATCTGTCGTTGCACCGAAACATCGCGATACCTCCCGCGTTCGGTAATTTGATCGCGCGATATCACCGATATTTATCTCGACATTCGTATGCAAGTATCGTTGGTGAGTCGATCGGAATACGGCCGGAAATCGATTCGTGACAGGTTAAATCGATCGGTATTCGCTGGCGATTGTAAGCAATCGGTTTTGGTACTCGCGAATTTACATACCCTATATTTGTTTGACCGTCAATATTTTTAATAAAAGTTTTTTTTTTATATATATGTATCACGTGTTAGGTTTTACGAATAAGATCTGTGCAATGTGGCCTTAATGAACAATAACGAGTCATATTAAGTTCTCTTCATTCATTCGATTTCATAAACAATGTTTATAAATTCTGAAATGTTCATAGTAACACGTAAAAGATTTATTTATAATAATTCATTAAATATCTTGTTAGCAAATAGTAACTTACAAATATTTTTTTAAACTGAGTAATATTATTGACCTTTGAAATAAATTACCGTGACGTTTAGTTATTTTTATTGGCGCATAAGAACCTATTCTATGTACAAGAGAATGAATTTGAAATTTTTAACGTGTATAATATCACTTCAACTAGTAACCTATTTCACCAAACACCTGCGGGGAGGTTGGGGGACGATGATAACGAACCGTCCCCCACTATCGGCGGATCGGCAATGGAGACGATCGTATCTTTTGAACTCATTCCATTACACATTCTGTATAGTATGGACAGGTAAAGTTCATTTTTAACTCAGAACAAGTTTCTCTGCACATGACATATATACGATAATAATATGTATAATAATATCTTGAGATACCACCCACGGCCATCTGATTCCAATATAAATGCCAAGAGATCTTGTGGTATGGTAGCCGGACAGCTGACCAACTACATATATACATATAAATATGTACATATATAGATTTTTTTTAC
>DWEI01000910.1:0-18661 GCA_018245875.1 Mysoria ambigua | reverse complement strand
GTAAAAAAAATATCTATTTAAGTATATATTCATGGTTAAAATACCACAAGCTCTCTTGACAGTTTGGGATCAGATGGCCGTGTGAGGAGATGTTCTAAGATACAAAAGATTCAAAAAAGAAATCTCGAAAATCGGTGTACATGTATGTAGACAGTGATGAATGTCAAACCACGACAGAACTGTAAGGATAAAGAAAAGATGTTTGGCAATACTATATAGATTACTCAATACCTGCCCTGTAGCGACCTGGTGTAAATGAATGTATGTATATATTAAACATATATAAATATAAAAACATACACAGAGAGATACACAGATGGTTTTGTGGCATTGTAGCTTCAGAAAGAATGGCCGCTTTCGATACGGTTTTTTGTTTTTTATCATTGATATGTTATGACCACTCTAATAATTATCTAAGACTCATTTAAAAGATATTTTACAGCTTTTATTTTTGTTGCTAACAAAAGGCTTTTCTTTGTGCATATATTCCTTGAATTCAAAACTTTTTTATTATAATGATAGTATCAATTTTATTAAAAGTTGTTTTATTCTACTTGCAAAACTTTACAACATATTCGACAACTAGACAGATTTAATGTCAAGTGTCTATGCAACATCATAATTATAAAATTTCCTCATAGAGTTTTAAACACAAGTTCTTGAGCGAGCTTGTGTTACTCCATAGAAGCATACCTCATGAAGCGATAATTGCATTAGCCTGGGCATTACTCTGAATGCTAGACCAAAGAAAGGTGAAGAGCTTATGTTTCTTTGAACTATATTATGGTAAGTGAAGATGTGGTGGCCAGTTCCTATGGTTCACAGATGTCTCGAAGTAACATATGAAGAGGTGTGACATTGAGCCTTCCACTTGGGTGTCCTTAGATGCAAATAGGTTAGAATGGAGATACTACATAAACACTAAAGGGCATGATTTTGAAACTGAAAGCAGGTGCATAAGCTTACAATGTTAACAAAACCCAAAATGCTGGTATTCAAGGGAGATGAGTTGAGAAGTGTGGCTCGGTTGTGATAGATGATTTAATGTTAGATTTAGAAGATAAGTTTGTGTACCGGGAATGAAGTGTGGTGTGAGGCTTGCACTGAATTGTCATTTTCTCACCTAGGGAGCTTGATTGGCCATGTACAGTGGCCATTCACAATATGCTTTTTCTATCACTATTATAGGGAAGTGAGAGGTGATTATTTAAGATAAAAAATGAAAGAAGATTAAATGCAGTTAATATTCAATCATTACACTGGATATGTGGAAATGTTCTAATGGTTCATATGTGTGATGTAAAAATGCAAAGCCATCAATGTGATTGTTGAAAGCAGACCAATACTCTGTTTTGATCCCAATTTAGACTATATATGTCTGAATATTATTGACAAAAATCTATTGATGTTTCTGTTGATAAACAGTGAAATGATTTATTTAAAACTGAATGTGGTCACAAAATATAAACAAAGTGTCAGAAGGACACCTTTTAAATAACAATATTTGTACAAGTGAACCTTAACCTGAATTGTACAATATTACTATAAATATTCTTGATATCTTATGTATGTGATCAATGGTGCCATTGTATATTTATGAGCTAGCGTCAGCTGTTAACTTCAGAAATTAGAAAATTGTATATAAGGGTGGTCGGATAAGTGCTTAACCTACAAAGAAAAGGTGCAAATATTGAACAAAATGCTATTTATTTCTCAACAAAGTCTCCTTTTGGCTCAGTACACTTGACCCAGCGATACTCCAACTTTTTAAATCCATCTGAAAAAGTTTTCTCGAGGTTTGCAAAGTAGGCATCTGTAAATTTCGTCATTTGGCTCAAATTTTTGCCGGGCCAGTGACTATTTGAAGTCTGAAAAAAAGAAGTCGCACGGGGCCAAATCTCGAGAATACGGTGGATGCTACCCCATCCAATTTATAATGTCTTGCGGCGCCGACGTGAGCTTTGTGATTGTAGTAGAGCACTTTTTCCTTTATAAACGGAGCCGCTTTTTCACTTCGGTATTAAATCGGCCCAATAATTCGACATTGTAGATCCCTATGATCATTTTCTGTTTTCCAGGTATTCTATGTAGATCACATCCTAGAAATCCTAGAAAACAGTGGCTATCATCTTACCAGTCGATAGGAAGGTTTTACCATCTTCGGAGTGCGTTCGCCGCGTGAAGTCTATTGTTTCGACTATTCCTTGATATCTGGGGTGTACCAATAGATCCATATTTCATCGTCAAAACTGCGTAGAAACTTCTTTGGATTGCGCTTAAACAGCGTCAAACATAATTCTAAATCGATCTTACGATTGTGCTTATTGTCGGGAGTGAACAGCTCAGTGGCACTCATTGAGCCGACAGCTTTCTCTTGCCCAAAGTTTTATTTTGAGATGCCTACTGTTTCAATTATCTAGCGCTCTTTCAATCTGCCGTTTACCAATACGAGATAGTATATTTTTTTTCACATTATCCCCCGTAGTAGCCGTTTTTGGGACAGCTGGGCGTGGCTCATCTAAAACAGACGTGCGACCATATTGAAACTCGTTACAATTTTTGACGGTCGCCATCGAAGATGAAGAACTACCTTTCACAGCATCCAAGTGCTCTTTGATTTTGACGCGCAATTTCTTTCAATAACAAAAATTTGGTTTCTCATGCACAAACTAATTTTTGCTTTCTAACATCTATGCACATTCCTTAGAATTAAACATATAAATAAAATTGAAATAGCAAATCTGATTGAATACTATTATTTTATTATCCCGAATCCTATCTTTTTCCGATAAATATTATAGTATAGGTAGGCAGATTTTATTGTTAGTAAAATATGACAAATTAGTTGCACCCATGCTTTTATGTACGTCATGGTTAACCTGCTTTATGGTCATAATTATATTTAAGGGTAAAATCATGTTTATAAAACTACCAAATACAGCTCGCTTATTGAAGTATTGCTAGAACTAAAAAGCCATTAAAAGTATTTGCCTTAAAATTGTCTCATTTAAAATTTGTTGCAGCCTCAAAATCAGTCAAGCCCAGATCCCGATCGGAGTAACCAGTCTAACGGTGGTCAACAGAACCATCAAAGTTTACAACAGCAAGAGCAGAATCAGATTCAGCAACAGAATCAATTGCAGCAGCAGCTGCATCAACAGCAACAGAGCCTGCAGCAGGCCTTACAACAGCAGACTCAGTCATTGCAACAATCTCTTCAACAGCAACAGCAACAGGGTCAACAACAAACTTTGCAACAAATGCTACAACAGCAACAACAGCAACAACAGCAGCAGCATCACCAACAGCAACATCAGCAACAACAACAACATCAGCAGCAGCAACAGCAGCAGCATCAACAAGAGCAGTCAAGTTTGCAACAGAGTCTTCAACATCTGCAAGTGAGCCACGCGCAAGCGCAAGCCATAGTGCAGGCTCAAGCGGCATTACAACAGCAGGTGGCTCAAACGCTGCAGCAACAAACTCAAAGCCTGCATGATCACATCCAGGCTGTCCAACAACAGCAAATTCAGGCGGCTCTCCAGAGACAATCAGTTGCCTTACAGGTTTGCAATACACTTTAATAGCACTTAATAGAAAATTGAGGCAAGTCCATAGTCTAAAGGTAGTTGGTAATAACATTATGCTTAAAATTGAGATTAGTCTATTGTTTGTAACATACATAAACATTTTCACACTAAGTTTTGAGAGTTCATAAGTATTTTTTTTTAGGAACTTACACAGCAAGCCCAACAGCAGGCTTTGCAGGCACAAGCAGCTCATAAAGTAAGAATGCCGAGAGCACGGGCGTACAACAAACCGCGCGGACGTATGACGGCGTATGCGTTCTTCGTGCAGACATGCCGCGAGGAGCACAAGAAGAAACACCCAGATGAGAATGTTGTCTTCGGCGCCTTCTCAAAGAAGTGTTCTGAAAGGTGGAATGTAAGTGAATATTTGTAACTTCGCGCCTGCAATCCCCGAAGAAGTAGGCATAGGAATGCAGAACACTCCCTCGTTTCACTAATTACGTTTATGTCCCACTATAGAGTAGATGGTGAGCCTATTGCCTATATCCAGACTCCGAACCACTACTAAAAAATCTAATAAAATTTTAAATCTAATAAATAAAAATAATAAATCTAATAAATAATAAATAAAAAATCTAATAAAATTAGTAAAACTACTAATAAAATTTGAAACATTAAGTAGTGCCCGACCTGGGAATCGCAACCGGGATCTCCCGATCGGCATTCGCATTTCAACAAAAACGCGAATAGCAGTTAAATAAAATATTAAATCAAATCAACATTGATTGAATTCCCTGTTAATACAGGTGTGACGTTATATTATAAAGTTTTTATTTGCACCCAGGTAGGGCATTACTTCATGATAATATTTTTTTATTTTTGACAATAAAAACAATGTTTTTGAATTAAATTTATCAGCTTACCTACTACGCAGGTAATAAATTTTAAATTCACTTCCTATTTTAGTCTTTTTATGTTCTAGTTGTAAATTACATTACATTTTTAGTCTTATGCAGATACACTTCTCATTAGATGATTACCCATCATTATTTCTCAAGCGCTGTTAATAAAAAAATGATAAATTCAGTGTATGGATGTTTCATATGATGAAATCAATCTGGCTAAATAAAATGAGTTACATATATATTATAGAAACTTGATAATTTTTATTTCACAGACTATGTCAGAAAAAGAGAAACAGAGGTTCCAGGACATGGCTGAACAAGACAAAAGACGGTATGATTTGGAGATGCAGAACTACGTGCCTCCTAAGGACATGGCAACAAAGGTGCGCCGTAAGCGCCAGCAGACTAAGGACCCCAACGCGCCCAAACGCTCGCTGTGAGTTATGGTCAAGAATATTTCTTATTTTTCTATACGAAATATATTTTTGTTCCCCTATAATTATTATTGTTTTCTGGTTTTACCACCTTTTGGCGCTTTGTATTATGTATTCGTATCCATATTGATATTATTTATTTATATTAATTTATTTATTATTACATTGATCAGAACGTATTAACCAGTTACACTAAGCAGTCAATTATATTACCTACATATGTAATATGATTGTGCTATTTTACATTATTTTATACTAGCCATTGCCTCCAATATTTTCATTTTGTTTAATAGGTCAGCTTTCTTCTGGTTCTGCAATGATGAGCGTTCAAAGGTTAAGGCCACACATCCAGAATATTCTATGGGGGACATTGCCAAGGAGTTGGGCCGGCGTTGGGCAGCTGCTGAACCAGAAATCAAAACTAAGTATGAGGCCCTGTCTGAACAGGACAAGGCAAGATATGACAGGGTAAGTATTTCTGTGATTGAATTAAGCATTTGATTCATTTTTATCTCCTATTGAATGGTACTGTTAAGTACACGAATGAAAGGGCTGAAGAAGTGTTGTTGTTGGTCCATGTGTCTGTTAGAGGTGTAATATCCACTGTCATTTCTAGCAGTGAATTCATGACTGACTGACCTTGTATAGTAGCAACTGTTAAATTGTAGTTAATATTAATTGCAACCATATTAATATGTACCAACCAGGCAGATATGAACAGTCCATATTCTTGGAGTCTTGTCACCAAATTAATACTAATGAATAATGAAATTAACAACTCATACTGTCTGTGCTGATCGGCGCTATCTATCTTCTTTCTACAACTCAAGGGGTGGATGATTGTTTGTGTATAAGAATGACAGCAGATATACTTGTGACCACTGCTTGCTTCCTTGTTATTTTCTATATTTTAATATGGACTAGAATATTGTTAAAAATCATTTGGCAAAAATATATTCCATAGTGGAATGTCAATGTAACTGGTTAAACATGGAAGCGCATTACACTTTTCCGCACAGTTGGCACTGTGCCTCCCTCTTCCAGGAATATGCGCGTGAATATTTAAAATTTGTCGTTCGCTTCAAATTTACGATATTTGTACACATTATAACTAAAGGAACAATATGGAGATCTAAAGTATGAAAATTACATTGCATTACGTTTGAATCCCCCATTTTCGTATCAGCATTTATAAAAAAATGTCGACTAGTAAAAGGTAGTCATGTACCTTTTACATGATACAGCGATTGGAATATTACGGAATCACTATAAAAAATATTTACTGTACATCGATCTTACTTCACAGGAGATGACGGCCTACAAAAAGGGGCCGCTAGCCCTAATACAACAACAGCACGCCAGCCAGGACATCGAAGAAGAGGAGTTTGATGGCGAAGACGAGTACAAGTGAAGCGGCGCGCGTTGCTAGCGCCGCCGAGCGGACTGCGAGCGAAGAGCTGTGTCGCTCTACACCACTTCTACCGGCTTGTGTTTGCTGAGACCGTTTGTTTTAATTTTTAGGAACATTTGTCATAATTCAATTATGAAGAGATTTAGTAGCTTCCGATGAGTATTTCTTAGCACACTTTTCACTGCTTGAATGTGTAATCAGTCCACACACGTCGCGCGGTCGGCGGGCCGATGTGCCGCGCTGTGAATGCAACGGCTACATGACATTCACATACATTAACAAGTCAACAGTACTCAGACCTGGAACATACATATGTCACGATTATGTATCCTTCTATTTCTGTGTATGCATAGCATATTTGCATTTTTATATTTTTAAATATCTTTTGGTACCTTGTTTTTATTGTCAACCAATGCCAAATGCAATTGGTTTTTTTTTAATGTGTGAAGGAGTATCTTTTGCGTTAATCTTAAAATGTTTTTGTGCGTATCTTTTTAGAAATGGCATTGGGTTTCCACAATGACCAGAAAATTTACAGATACAGGTAATTATAATCGTGGCTGTTGTATCTATGAATCTTTTAAATTGCAAAGAACATTTAGATATATACTATCTATTCATTTAAAAAGCACGGGATAAATGTTGGCATTTTGAGATTGGTGGATTAGAAGGGATCTATTTTTATATAGTTATAAAATTAAATAAGAATCTGATGGCTTACATAATTTTGAAATTGTAAAGCCACATTATATTGTATGTATCTATTTACCGTAGCTTGTATGCATATTCTTGTATTAGGTCAAACACTTGTATACATTCACATTGTGTGCATCCACCGTGTTGTATTCATAGTACATCCCCTTTGGTGGGAGGCGATGGCATCTATAACACCATTTCAATTTACTATGTATTGCCGTATACAGTATATGAAAGGAGTGTATATAAACATGAATCTTATATTTGAGGCCAACACCTCAGCTGTAAGGGCACTTCAACATGTATGTACCTATAATGTAACTTTCACTTGCTACATCGGTGGTAGAAATGTGCTATTTAGTTATTCACTTGACTCGTGTAATTAAAAATGTATATATACATACCAATAAATGTAAAGTGACAATGTTTTTTAGGTTTTTAGAGTTATTGTTGTAGTTGTATGAAATTTTTAAATATGAGTGGAGCATCTATTAGTTATACCTAGACATTTTTATCATCCTTGGCACTCACTCAGACTACTGTAACGGGGTATATATACTCGTATAAGTGGGACATCAACAAAAAATCAAAATAGCATAAACTCATACTTTTCCTGGGCTAATAGAACACGAAAAATAGGGATATTTTTTATATTCATTAAGTTTATATTAATTGTGTGTAATGTGTATTATGGAGCCGTGTACTCCCCATCAGCCAGCACGTGACCCGCTCGGGCAGGATGGATGAGTCTGGGCTACTTGGGTCTCCCAAGACATAAGGGTCCTTTGATATTCACATTGTTTAACAGTTTTATCATTGTGAGAGTTCGTTATTTTGTAATGCTCCTTTGATGTGCAATCTAATATTTTTACATTGTATATAAATTAGAGTAAAACGTCAAGCGTGTACATTCTATCGTAGTATGTAACTGTTAAAAATCATGCTACTGAAGGTTTATGTACTGAGGTCAATCCCTTGTCCTGTTTGTATGTTTCGAAATCAGGAGGAGCCAGTTAATCAAAGTAATGTCAGTGTCAGTCCTATTGGGCGGACGAAATGAACCTTCACAATATGTTAGTGGGGCACCTAAATAGATTGTTGTTTATATAGGTGTTGTTTTTCTGAATATCTTTAAATAGGAATATGAAATTAAATAAATACATGCAAAACAATGTCAGTACGAGTCGGTGGGTCTGTAAGCACAGTTAGCTCGGTTCATACATTACTTAACAGTATTTTGTAGCGAACGGTTGAGTGGTGAATATTATATTTTTTACAATGTTATAATTTTCGTCGTTATTAATATTCATGATCATGCAAATTGTGTCTTATTCGAGGTTCGTGCAATGTGTGTTTGTTGTAGTGCAAGTTGCAGTTGCATGTGGCGGTGGTTCCAAGGGACTTGGCTGTGCCTCTTCTGCACGATGTAGTTAATAAAACCAAGTTCACAAAGATTTCTATCGAACTCCTCATAAATGATGTAATAACGTTGTTAAACATTTGTAAATGAAACTAAATGTTAAACTAGCACTTTTAGATCTGATCAACACGAACATTAAATCTCAAATTTTCAAAAGAAATCTGGGTAAAATTGTGTCTATATGTTAACGGGTTTTGCCAACGATAACCATACCTACCGTAACCCAATTAACGGATTGAAAACACGTTCGCGTTATATTGGCAGTAATGTTGCCTTAATTTAGGTAATTCGATTAGAACTCTAACCAGTTTGACACAACCTGAGAGCCGAACAATGGCGGCGACGATAGCAATGATCGGCATTATTATATCGTCATGCGCGCTCCCCCACGAGGTTGGCGCCGGACACGGTCGCTGAATGTATTGTACTTGCAGACCTGACGCGGCGCTTCATGTGTTCCCGTCGTACGTGCACGCCTGTTTATAAAACTAATGGAAGTACTTAACTATCGTGAAGTTATTAAGAGGCCACAATTTTCTTAATCACTTACATTACAATATATATTAATAATACACAAAAAAATCTGTTCCTTTTATTATGTGTTTATATTTAACAGCGTTGGTTACGAAAGTTTGCATATAACATTTGTGGCAATTGGAAAAATTATCGATTGTAATGAGAGTAATTTCACCTCAATGGAGGTTCTACATAGCGATGTTAAGCGTTCCACGCGCACTCGCGTCAGGCCAACGGTACGCCGAGGCCTTGGATCGTCTGACATTTGTGGCGTTATGAACAAGTGTAATGTTTAAAGGTATTATGGACATTTTATTTTATAAGCTACGGATAGTGTCAGGCAGAAATGCACGAGATAATCATAAATATTTTATTATCACTTGGCCGATTATTGTACATAGTTAATTAGTTATTTAGTTAAATTATATATTTCTTTATAAATCTAATTAGGTACTTTTGTTATGGTTGAACTTCGTTTGAGAACTTAAAAAGAATATTGAAGAGTTTTATTTGTAATTTTACTAAAAAGAATCTATTTGAACGTGTTCTGTTTGTTTCGTGTACTCTTGGGCTTGTACATACCGATGGGCCGTACAGCGCGCTGGTGTAGGCGACGAGCGCGCCCCGCTGCCGCCGCGGTCGAGCGCCGCACCGCGCTCGGCGCGGCCGGGATGAGGGCGGGGATACGGAGAGTATCTTGTGTACAGTATCATGTCGTCGTCATACCTCGGCCGACTCCTTGTGACCGATTCTATATTTGATCGTAGTTATCAACTTAAGTATTGGGCTTTACTAAGCGCTGACATGAATATTGATGATTTATATTCATATCATGGGTCATATTACCGATGGACATTGCTATGCGTTCAACGGGATTGCCGCTGACGTACAGTGCGAGCACATAACACTACATCATTTTTAAATACATACTAGTTTTTTTGTTATACATTGTGTACACTATAATTCAAACTGTTATGAGGTATGATTTTATCAATAGCCTTGGGTTGAATTTTCTTCAAACTACCTTACGTCTTCTGCATTGTTCCGCTTGCTCTGCACTGTATATTGCATTGTGTCGGTTTGCATGGGTCCATTTTAAATTAGGAATATTTATTTCTTTCTGTTTTATTAAGTATAATAGCAGGAGTTAATAATAACAAGGAGTCGATCAAGGTATGGTTTAAATTGTCGGTAAAGCTAGATTATTGTAATTGCTTTTTATTACCTAGTAATTATTGGTATCACTGGTATAGAAATTGTTTTAAAGCTGAGTCTATGCGATAGTTCAATCGTTCCTACAGTATGGCGTGGGTGCTTCGCAACTGAAAACAAGTGGTTGACCCTCGTGAATGTTTGTTGCGTCAAGTAATGTCTCGGAACAGCGCCTAGATTGGTTCGGGACTTCGTCGTGTTCGAGTGTCGTCGTTCAATAGTGTGAAGACTGGGCTGTTGGACGAACGTATAGAGTCAGTATAAGGGAAATTTTTCGATTTGAGCAATTGTATATTCAATTAAAGAGAACTATCTCCAAATATGTAATAGTATTGATAAATAATAGCAGTATCGATGGAGGATGAGTATTTATAAGGTATAAAATTAAAATTGGCAATACTGTTTTGATTTGTTATCTGTACAAAACAATATAGTGATTCTCTTACATTAAATTATTCTTTTATTTATTTATGTTCTGTGTGTCTGACTATATTTTGTTTTCTTATCTTAAAAACATGTTTTTGAATTTCGACTCTTATAGATAAATACATTCGATCAGTCTTGTAGGTACACTAGACGCAGGATCGATCCAGATGGGATTGATTTTAAATGGATTATTTCGGTTTTTAACTCTTACTTTAATTACATCATTTTAATATAGTAAAATTAATGAATGTACGGACACGAAATGTCTCAGGGATCAAAGTAATTGACTTCGTCACAGATTTGCCATAGTGGATAATATCAATTACTCGTTACATCACGATATCAAAAATGAATTGTTCATTACGATGATAAAAAATTACATTTAAAAAACTAAGAAAAACACGATTATTGTAAATGTTAATTTAATTATCTAGTAACGTACACTAACACTGATTTCTATATAAAATATGCGAATAAATGTCACATGGATAGAAAATTAAATTACGGTATGGAATTAGACTAGGGCCAGGTAGTCGGCTCATCATATTTAAAAGATATTGAGCATGCGCTAACAGCACCATTGAATTTCTGTATATACGATAGAGATGTATGCGAATTACGTTTTAATTATTTCTTCAATAACCAAAGGCGCTGATAAATATTTCAAATCGAAAGATTTAAAATGTCAATTGGTATTAATGGCGAACTACGCGCTGTACTAATAACTGTGACGAGAATTAAATTTTTACCAAGCTTGTAACATTTCGAACATCGACTTACGCTCCTGTATGTTGGCCGTGGAAACTGTCAGTTTTATTATCGGTATAATGGCTATGGGTTGTTTCACAAAGAAATAAATAGTAGCTTTATTTGAAACATCATTTATTTTACAAAAATAAATGTTTTGACGACAAATAGTTTTAATATCGGGGTCCTTACGAATTCATCAACACTCGTCAGAGTCCTCATTAGAAATGCTTCAAGACATTGTAAAAAATTGAGTTTTTACAAAAGTTACTTTTATATCTTAAAACATTAACAACATTACATTTTTTAACTCTACAGCTAATAACGTTCGATCACTTTTCATTTTACACAATAACATTGGCTTTTATGAAAATAACCTTTAAACTTAGGCAAGGTCATAAGGTAATCTAACACTGCTTCACAATAATGCAACATGTTTTATTTTAGTACTCTTTGTAATTCCGAAATTTATGAGAAACAACGAATATGATCCAATTTTATTTGTAATTGCACCTTCCGGTGGTTTCAATTCGATATTATTTACAATTTTCATTATATTTACTGAAAAATAGAGTTAAAATAAGTTTATTAACGATCATACTACTACATATTAATCCAAAAATATTTCATAAACAAACTAGACATTGTTACAGTAACAATACTTGAAGATTCATTCAAAATATTTTCATGTGAGTTGCAAATCTCAATTTATAGCAATGAAATTAAAAATTTGCTCTTCATCGGTATAATTAATGAATACCAAAACGGTGTCTGTTCGTGTGACATGTGATAACAATTTATGTTTTAACATAAATATATTTAAAATTTTGAAACCGCGTCAAATAATATTGACCGTTAGTCTATAACAGTTCACAGACCCATCCGGGCAAACTATACAAGCGTTACAATAGTGGGTTTGATTAGCTCGGCCCGAACCGGCGATAATTTTTATTGCACTCGACGACGAGAATGCATCGCCGGAAACAAAAAGATAGTGGGAGTATTAAAAAGAAGGGACAAGAGAATGGACCCCATACATTTCGTCAGCGCCAAGTGCACTGCAGCGCTGGGCGCAGGCGGAGCCATCGTGCAACTTACACCGAGCAAGTGCCCTGATTTTTGTAGACTCGATACTGAACTAAAGTAAGTTTTTGTGGGTGAATTTGATGATGTGGAAGTTTTATGAGTTTAGGCTTTATATTAACATTTCATGTTGCATTTTACAAAATATAGTTAAATAGATACTTTGAATTTGTTCTAAAACAAGTAGTGACCACAACTACTTGTATGCTGTTACATATGAAAAGTATTCGCTATAGGTCTGTATACTCCTTTATATACAAGTTTCATTATAATATCTAGATTACTTATAGTTTGTTAGCATGGAGCGACACTAGTGTATGTACGGCACGTCGTCTAACACTCCCAACATCTAAAAGCAGAGGTTGAACATATTCAACCATAAAACATTTATGCACTGTATCTATTTTGAAATTATACCCCTGATTACACATTAAACATTTATAATTAATTTTAAAATAACACTGCACTGTGACTAGACAAAATTTCAATAAATAGGTATATTATAATAATAAGTCCGTACCATACCATGGCGCCTGTCGCATGCAGGCGCGGACAGTGTCCGTACGCACGGGTTTAAGAAGAAAGCTCGCTCGAAATGTTCTACGTTAAGATACCATCGTGTACAAAATTGTTTCACGTTGCCAACTATTATCACGAAACACTGTAATTAGTTAAGCTTTACCTATGAGTTCTTTCACTAAACATAATTAGGAAGTAGATAGGTTTCTCTATAATAACAAAGAGCATGTTTTTGATTTTAAAAATCAATTCTATATTTTGTTTAATTGGGACGAAAGCTCTATTTGAAGTAATGTACGACCATGCAGTAATTACGTATAGCACTTTCATTATATACAAAAAAATGGTATAACGCAATTTAAACGAATGACATTTCATTGTTGAGTTCAAAAACTATAGTTTTTTAATGGAAAATATTTATAACATGACTTGGGCATACATACATTGACGTGAGGTATAGCATAATTTTATAGAAAACTTTTTGGTTCAAAAGATTCTTACTAATTTGATGCAAAACAGAACTCATTGACAAATTAAAGCTGGCGAAATAAGATTGTCGAATACCCTGATTCTTGTTACAACGCAATGAAAACTACGCCAAGGGATAGGTGGAGTCGCAGGTTTTATGAAGGATGGGTGTATAAATTCTAGTCAGCGTCTGTTTCATGCGGGTCGGGGGGTTGTTGCGGGATGTAGTTCCAGCGCGCGCGCACCTCGGCGGCGGCGGGCGGCGCGGGGGAGGCGGCGCCGGGCGCGGGGGGCGCGGCGCCGGGCGCGGGGGGCGGCGCGGCGGGCGCGGCGGCGCGGCGCGCGCGCACCACGCCCAGGTGGCGCTGGATGTACTGCTCGTGCGGCGCGAGCGCGGCGGCGCGCGCCAGGCACTCCTCGGCCACGGCCAGCTTGCCGCGCTCCACGGCGACCACGCAAAGGTTGTGGAGGGCTTGCACGTTGTCCGGCTCGAGTTCCAGAATTCGTCGGTAGCACTAGAAAATTCGATGCACTCACTTAGGACAATCGAATTGTCCTGTTGCTACTTTAAAATACTGTTAAAATGTATCCAGGATTGATTGACATTATAATTATATTTTAAGAAAAGTTATTTATTCTGTATTCTATAAATTGTATTGCATAAAGTAGAAACTTATTAGAGGAATATTTTGTTTGCGAAAACCACCAAAGGAAGTAAAACAAAACTTACGCTTTCAGCTGCGTCTAAATCCTTCACAGAATTGATATAAATATCTCCTAACAATACTAAGGCCTTCACGTGATCTGGATGGTGCTTGACCAGCTGCTTCAGAAAGGGCGCTGCTTCCAGAGGCCTTCGTCTATCAGCTAGCAAAAGGGCTAGATTGAAGAGGGCAGAGCGGAAGTCCGGCTTGAGGTGCACGGCGGCGCGGAACCAGCGCTCGGCGCAGTCGGCGTCGCCCTCGTCCATGCACACCATGCCGAGGTTGAAGTGTACTCGCTCATTAGTAGCTGAAATGTGGGGAGAAAGGTTACATGATATGAAAGATTTCTTAACAAGTGTCCTAGTGAAAAAAATATGAAAACGACTCGATCGTGTCACGATCGTGAACAAACGGATTTAAATGGACCATTTCTGGTTTAGGTTGGAAAAATATTCACCATCTTTATCGAGTAGCTTCAGCAGGCGTTGCCTGGCGAGGTGGCGCAAGTCCGCGGCGCCCAGCTCTTGCAGCAGGATCGCAGAATTTAGCAGCGCCTGCTCGTGCTCGGGCTCCAGCTCCAGCGCCTTGTCCAGGTAGGCCAAAGCCTGCGATGCTTTGCCCTGCTCCAGTAGTACCACTCCCAGCTGGAAGGAGCGTGACAGAAAATTTATTGTAAGAATATAAAGTATAAGTAAAAGTTGTCTCGTTCGATTTCGTAATTTAAGTTTTCTAATAGAAATTCCTAGTTAGCCAGGAATCTGTAATAGTGTCCGGTGGTTTCGCAGTATGTTCATCGTCTCTTCCATAGAGGAACGTAAAAGCTACATCTAAAACGATGCACTATACTCATCTGCCCACACCTGCGATTATTACAGGCACGCAGTTACGATTCAATATTATATTGTGCAACGGTTTTAGGCAGGCTTTATCCTGTTATCCCAGTTGCATTTTTAGTTATTATTTTTATATGACAATAATATATGGCCATAACATAATTTATCTGTGTACCTGACATAATTTAATTATTAGTGAAAAATAATATGATACACTCTTTAGTAAATGTATATTTAAAATAATATAATATTTTTGTTAGTTTAATCTAGTATTATTATCGCTCACGTTGTAGTATATGTCCGGATTGCCGCTGTCGTAC
Source organism: Mysoria ambigua (assembly GCA_018245875.1). Classification (NCBI taxonomy): domain Eukaryota; kingdom Metazoa; phylum Arthropoda; class Insecta; order Lepidoptera; family Hesperiidae; genus Mysoria; species Mysoria ambigua. The sequence goes on along the minus strand of DWEI01000910.1, from coordinate 3,437 downwards.
AACAGAGCCCTCTCGTACACCTCCTGCGCCTCCTTGGTCCTGTTGAGTTTTATCAGAATGTCTCCTCTGTTGATGTAGGCCTGCGTGTAGTCCGCGCGCATGCTGATGGCCTGCCGGTACAGCAGGTCCGCCTCCTCGAGCCGGGTCGCGTTCTTGGATATCAAGTTGGCGAGGTTGAGGAACACGTTCAGATGGTTCGGGGCTATCCGCGCTTGGTACGACTCCCCCGGCTTCGCTTTGGGCAGAAGCGATTTGGCTTTGATATAAGCGGTCTCCGCTTCCTGGTACTTCCCGAGGTGGTTGTACGTCCTGCCCACGTTGATGTGAGCCCCCACGTCGTCGGGCTGCACGCTCACGGCCGTGTTGAAGAATTCCAACGCTTCGGCGTATTTGCCTTCGGCTTCCAGCGCATGGCCGACGTTGTTATAGAGTTTAGCGTTGTTACGATTGACCTGTAACATGAGTGTGTTTTAACAATAGATTTACCTAATTGGACTACGAATAGTTAATTTTCATTTACTATTATTATTATAAGTTAATTGCATAGAGTTGTCGCATTCTTAGTTTTGATCCCAGAATCTATAAAATTCAACTAACCCGTAAAAGTTTTTTTTTTTGGCGGGTCTGCAATGCACTTTTTAAATGCTGGATGCCATAAATAATTAATCGATGTGAAGGTTTTCTTTAGTGTTGTTGCTGATGTTTTTTAGAAAAATACTGTAGTGGGTTTACATGTAAAACGTTTTATTTACGCAGCATAGACTAGCATATTTTTCGTCCGATGATCGTCCTCTTTATTCATGTAATAAGTCAGGTAAAATAGTTCTTAACACTAGCGATTAATTACCCAAAAACAATCGTAGAAAATAATTATGCATAAAAGAAATCCAAAAAAATAATGATATACTGCTGTTTCTAGCGCGTAAGACATATAAATACATCTTAAATGTTGGGTTAGTCTCTTTATATTATTTCTACCAACCTTTAAACCTGACGCAAAGATAGAATATTCCGTCTTCCAATCCCAATTCCTCATGTAAGTCTTGGCACTGAAAGCCAACAGTAGAAACGTGAGGGAGGCAGCGGCCAACTTGGCGTGTTTCTTGGCCACTAAACGCCAGCCGTGTGCAATCAGCAGGCACCAGCCCATTGACGGCATGTACAGTACTCGTTCGGCAACCACGAACCCGACGGGGAAGAATAGATTCGATGCTGGCAAGAATGGCAGCACAAGTAATGCCAAGCCCTGAAAAAGTACGAAGAAAACATAACGGTTAGTTTTTTCATACTTATACTTTTTATTGAAACCTAAATAATTGCTCAATTTTATAGGGTTATCTAGAGTAGTATGAATATTACCAAGAATTTGGAAAAAAGGAACAAGAACATCGGGAAAATATCGCATTTCATATATTTTCATGTACAGTTAGGACCATAATCTGATTGTATATTAAAATGTTAAATAATTATGTTTATAAGTACCGGGTAATACTTGTGCCAAACATATTTTATATAGAAGAATGTACGGAAACAATATTAAATACAGATGGTACGATAATAATAAACCTTACCATAAATAAGGCGGAGGAACGCGTCCTCACAGCATGTACTGCACCAGCGATCAACGTGACCAGCAGCGACATGGTGGCCAGGTTGCGGGGGTCACGCCAGGAGCGTACCAGAGCGACGGTGCCCATGGTCCAGTCACAGCACAAGGCCTCGGGGAGAGTCAGCAGCCAAGCATTCAGCGCCGGTAGGTATGCGAATGTGAGATGCCTAAAAACGTAACGACATGTTTACTTGATGGTCTCAGTCGCCTACATTTTTTTTTCAAGTTATATTTAAATTTAGAGACAGGCGCACAAGACGCTTGTGCACGCGGAGTAAATAATATAGTTCTGAGTCATAGCAATTTTTGATATATTATTTACCTATGTGTTTCCCTTGGTATTTGGCATCCAGGAAACCGTGTGCTGGTTACACAGTTCCAAAAAACTTTTATTGACTTTAAGAATTTGTAATTAATAGGAGTAGCTAATCGTAAACTGTCAACATATATGAACCTGGTAGGTGACGGCGCGGCGCCAGCTGGGTTGTCGAATCTTGTAAACACCGGCAACTGCGCTCCCATCACGTGCAGTCTGGCAGCGAGCAGCGCGAGGGTCGCGCAGCATACCGTGGCGATCCTCTTCGCTGCCTCGCCAAAGGAGCAAGACCAACCGAAGGATCTTCCCCACGTTTCCAGCCAGGAGCGTCCATTAGTTACTGGATTGCGGCGCTGTGACAGGGATTTCAAGTTTTCAAACTGTAGGAACAGTTAAAGTGTGCAATTAGTTTGAAAGACGTATAGCTTAAACTAAAACTAGATCAATATTACATTCCTACAATTACTAAAACACAAAGACGTGCCCGCTGTCGGCCACATCCGTCTGTAACCAACGTCAAATAGGAAAGAGTGTAAGGAAGTAATTAACGAAGTAATTGGTCTCATATCACATGCGTATTATGGATACTGGTTTAGAAGAATCTTCCTTTCGTTTATAGAGAACATTAAAAATAAAACTAACATGTGGCGTACGAAGGTCACCGAACGGGTTTACGTGTGGCAAAAGACCTACATAATCCCGTATCTCGTATAGAATACCGGTGTGCCAGTTAAAAGTTTCCACCCAAAACAAAAAATCTACACTGTCATCGACATCAGCAATGACTGGCATATGAATCTAGAGCGAGTTTCATTTAAATCTATTTGGCGTGAACACTGTAACGAACTGTCCAAAAGCTGTACTAACTTTTTGCGCTACAAACAAGTCGTAGAGCACACACACTGCGGTGACGGTGATGCCCTGTTCTTTGCACAACATGGCCACGCCCACGCACAGCGTGCACGCCACCAAGTAGCGCCAATCTGTAACAGGACTCGTGATAAAATATACTTGTACCAGCTCCACCGTACTACAATACCTTAAAAATTATAAATGACCGAGAGAGACTTAGTTGAAATACATGTTGGATACTAACGACCTAAAGATGCAGTGATTAGAAATGAATTTTTTTAAGCGTACTAAGTATAATGTATTACCTAAATATATACTATGCACAAGAGTACTTATCTAGTTTTATATAAGTATATAAAATGGCAAGCATATTTTAAATCTACATACATACATACATACATACATATCATAAAGACAGCATGTTTCCATTTTAAATCGCTTTTTTTAATGTACCTTCAAACGAGTAGGAGCCGCATGCTGCATGAACGTATACACTATCATACTATACTGATAGGTATCGACCAATCGTGGCAAGATAGTTTTTGTTTCATTAAAAATTACATCTTTACACATGGCAAGAACCCACACACACACACACACACACACACGCACGCACGCACGCACGCACGCACGCACGCACGCACGCACGCACGCACGCAC
>DWEI01000909.1:0-18665 GCA_018245875.1 Mysoria ambigua | reverse complement strand
ATTAGAAAATTTTGTAGTGTTCGACCCGGGAATCGAACCCGGGACCTCTCGATCGGCAGTCGCATCTGCAACCAACATGACTAACGAGGCAGTCATTATTGTTTTTACTGTTGTTTTTTAGTTTTTGCATTTGTTGTTTTTGAATTATTTTGTGAGTTGCTGTTTTTTGTCCTTGAATACATGTAGGTACATCCTTTTTTACTTTCTAAAATACATTTATCTTACATTTCTATATTATTTCATCTAAGATGACCAAAGTCAAGAATGGTGTAATGGTGGCGATTGTGGTGAAAATGATGAGAAAGATAATAATGAAGACTCTATAAAAATTACTTACGGCTTGATGTAGAGGCAATGAGCGGCTGTTAACACATGGCTTTTACTGATGAGACTGCCGCCGCACTGGAAGTCATTATCTCCGTACTCCAGAAGCGCGAGCCAAGGATACTCATCGATACCCGTGGCCTTACCACCTGCAATGTCACATTGAGAAATATGGAATTATTTAATGAAATCGTTAATTTTTCAATTCCATTAGTGTTAAAATATTTTTTTGGTTAAAAAAAGGTAGAATTTAGTGACAAGGTTCAGCATGTCAGCGCTAGCGACTATACACAGGCCGGTTCGTGTATTTTATAGCAACACGTGCTGGCTGGTATAATGGTAGCATCAGCCCAGCCAAGAATGTAAGTGTTAGTCGTAACACTTACGTTTTTGTAGGTTTGTTACGAATTAACACTAATTATTAAATGGACTTACTAAATATAACTAATACTATAACTTATGACTAATGCCTAATATATGAAATATATGATGATGTACAATATATAAAAGGCTTATGACATGCCTTTTCCAATGCTGCTGTTCTCATGTACAAAAAGTTAAAGTAATAAATCGTACTCACCAACAATTCTATTGGAGTTGCTCGTATCGACCCCACAAACACCTAAAGACTGTTCCGACTCTTTCCATTCGGTATACCAGGGTGTGAGCATTGTTGTCAAGTTGTTGTTAACATCTGGAATGGATAATGGACTGATCCTGTCGTCAAGACGATCGTTGACCGGTGCGACAACCTTGTCGACGTCGGCCCCTGGCATGGAGGACGGCTCGGGGAAATCGACAGGGTCCACGGTGAGCTTCGACCACATCGAAGCCGGGGGACAGCACACCTGCAAATATTAAAACTCGTATAAGAGACGTGGTGCCGTTTTGGTGTGTAGTTCCTCGAAATTCGTGCCGGGGTGCAGGAAGTCGTAAGAGGCGGCTAAACCCGATGCCGGCAGATTGCGGAGTGGCGCGGTCTGCCAAGGAACAGCTAAATTCCTTGGTTGCCTATGGGCAACAGCGTAGGCGGTACGGTTGTGCTCTGCGATCTGCAACCCGCATGCTTAACGTGAGGATTATAGACTTGGCCTTCGAGAAGGCCTGAATCGAGCTCATGATGATGATTAGATGTGTATTTTCATAGCTGGACTTCCCTATTACATCCCGCTGTTTGAGAATTCATATGTCCACCCAATTGAGCCTAGAGCAATTTACTCTGCATCTCATTATTGCTGTTTGGTGAAGATACGCGCTAGTGGCCATCTCACAGCCCGGATGTCTTCATATGAATGCCCTTGCAGAGATTTAAAAGGGTTTATCACTCCCGTAATCCCCGAAAGGGTAGGCAGAAGAATGCAGAACACTCTCATGTTTCACTAATTACGTTTACGTCCCACTATTGAATTGGTGGTGAGCCTATTGCAATACACCGGGCACATATCCAGACTCCGAAACACTACTAGGAAGTCTCACTTGCAACCGACGCGACCACCGACTGGCACGCAGAGGTCCAAGTATAATTATTATAGTTAAGGATCCTCGCGGACGTCAGACATGCAAAGGATCCCCGCAAAGGCCGGAAGTGGACATAAATTTGAAATAAACACTCATTGTTGTGTTATTCAATGACTTATTGAACATTTCGTGCTAAAATTAAATAAATCTCGTTAAATATACTTACTAGTAGGAGCTGAAAGTCTAAGTTAGGGCCCGGTGTATGACGATAGGCTCACCACCTAACGCATGACAGGACGTAAACATAACTACTGAAGTGTGGCCGTGTGCTTTGTTCCATTTTGGCTTAATGTTGGGTTAATTAAAATAAATTTTACCTTCACTTTAGAACCCCGACTCCCGCACGACGCCACCGACTGCCTGATGAACCTCTCCTCCAATTCTGTTTTAGGTTTCTTCTTCTGCATGTCCATCAAAGGCTTGCAACTGGCCAGCAACATGCATGTTCCGGCATCCGAATTCGGGACCTTGCAACTTTTGGTCGTAACTGTGGAGAAAATAGTCAAAATCATTTATTTATATAGGATTTGCAATCACATAAATACGTCTATCATTGTAGGGAAGTTTACATTAGTTCGTACCGCGCCCACAACTGAGAAACTAACAAGAAACTCAGTGGGGTTGTCATTTTTTAGTGATTGCTTAACAGTTAAACTTTTAAGCTGCAGAAATATAGCTACTCGTTTTCAAACGTATGCAAACGCATGAAATTGAGAGTTCATAGTTAAATATACACCTAAAAGGTGAAACTTATTTATTTTTCTCTAATGAGCTTGTCGTCGTGTGACAATAAATGTGACATCACCTCTGCCACGTCCGAAGGGGTAGATACGTGAGTGTGTCCGGTGCATGGCAATAGGCTAACCCCTGCTTCGTGTTCCATGGCAGGACGTAAACATAGCTAATGACATGGCGTGGAAGTATAGTACTCGTTTCAATTAACCTCTTACCTAAAAAAGGAAATAGAAAGTTCCTTTAACTTACATAGCCATAATACTGTTAAACATATCAAGCTTGTAAAATAGTAAATTTAAAATGTAACCTCTTCGAACTTGTTCCTTCTGCAGTGCAAACTTTGTACAAACGTGAGCACAGTCAGTATTGAGTATCATTTAATTCTCATCTATCGATTGCATTGTGTTCACACGCGACTAACATCACGCGCGGCCACCACGTGCGGCCGGAACACGACCTGTTGACCGCGGTGCGCGTCCACACGACCGCGTGGCCGCGCGGCGGCGCCCACGGAACGTTCGTGTCGCGCGCCGTTTTACATTCTGTGTGTACGTTACGTTCGATACATCACACGCCGGTAGGTGGTTCTTTTTTTAAAGTGTTTTCATTGTCTTTTTTTTTTGGTTATAATAATTTATTGCCACAAATGTACGGAGGTTTTATTATTTACAGTATTGCCCTTGTTTGTTACAATTTACAATCTTTTTTTCAAATCAATATTCGTTTTCATAATTTTCCGAACTACAAATTTCTCATATTGAAGTGATGATACAAGAACTTGGTATGGATAATTCAATTAAGACACACAACGGAATGCGAACGTAGTTTCCTTTTAAAAATCATTTGACTCGTGGCTGTTTCGGTTGTAATACTCAATTTAAATTGTATGCTTAATATAATTTTATGGCAAACCGAATGAAAACCATTGATTGGCTAATTATGGTGCAAAAAAAACAAGTTACTGTTATTATTTTTTTTATTTGGTGGTTTATAAATAAAAATTCAGCGATTAAAAAGATTTAATATATGCAAAGTTATTCAATATACAATTGCGATTGCGTTTCTCGACACAAGCTATAAAGGGGGTCTCCCCTGCTTCATGTCAACCTCGAGGAAACCAGTTTTCTTACCACGATATTTATTACAGTTTTGATGAAAAAAGGTTCGCGCGGGATTAAATGTGTGTTAAAAAATTATACGTTACGAATTATTTATAACATTATGCTTGTATCGTACTGATACGAAATTACGATAGTGATACGATACGATTACGATAGAGATAGTATCGATAGTGATACGAAAAAAGCTTATTTTTGTGTCCCACTGTTGGGCGCGGAATAATGACATCCAATCGACATTGAAGTTATGAGTGGATAATGTGGAGTTGAACATTGACCTTGAGCTTGATTAATCCCATTGGACAGACTTTGGTACTTGACAGACACGACATTTTCATATATTTTTTTATGTAACCATCGTTATTCTTACAATTGTTAAAATGATATTTCTTTATTATGATATATTGTGCCTATCGATGCAATAAGTAATGCAATCTTATAAAAGCAGACAGACCCATTGTACGCGTTCAGCGATGCGTATGGATGTTGGCAACAGGGAAGTTGCTAGCTATGAAAATAGTCCCGAGAGTTATTTGCCGAGATCAGTGTCGCATACAGAAACTCCACTTCCGCCCACCTTTGGCCCACATCACCAGACTTTAGTTATTCTTTTTATTTATTTATTTATACAACAGAAGAACCTAAAACAATTCCTTGTATGATAACCCGCCAAACCGCACCGTAGCTTGTTGTAGGCGGACTATAGCTCTCGCTTCACATCTCATTGTATTTAACTTATCGTTAAGTGTCCACTACTACACATTTATACAATTGCTAATACCATCTAATTAATGTTACAATTTACTCAGTGTTACTGTCTACTATTTTTACTAATTACAAACTATGTATACTATCTTTAGATATGCTAGATTGTTAATTCCATATAAAATTGCTGCAATTTATTTTTAATACAGTTTCTAGAAGTGGGCTCTGTTATTGTAAACGGAAGCTCGTTACATATTAAAGGTATTAAGTATTTCACAGTGCGCTTTCCATAATAATTGTTCATTTGTTGGCTTTTCGTATTTCGTAAGTGTTTTAGTTTTATTAAGTAGTACGAGTTGGGCACATACGGTTGACTGTAAAATTTCCTTGTTTTGCCAATTTTCCTTGACTAAATGAATTTTAATTGTACTTTCAATGGGAAGGATTTTACAATTTTACAGATTTTATTTACTTATTGGTGTCTGTGGAGGAAATCGGTGCGTGTTAAACTTTTGTCTTGTTTTTCTTTGATCAAATCCTAAGTATAGGACTTTGTTCATAGCGATATCATGGAAAATTGAATCTTACATAAACATAGAAACCCAGTAAAGGACTTGCCCTAATGCATGTAGTGGAATGATTCTCCTTCGTCGGTCTTTAAGGGACGCTAAAACGTGTGATTTTTCCAAACGTAGGATAAAGGTCCATCAGCCTCAGGTGAGTGACGATCAGCCTCTGACCAACCGTCATCTATGTCTCCAGGAAAAACAAACATTTCACACGTAAGCAAAAACTGTGACAATTGAACTGTACTCCACCATACACACCTCGTCTGCACTTTTGAATAACAATTATGACAGTTGAATATGTTATTCACAAGAATCGGTCAATTATTTAATTATATTAGTATTTAATGTTTTAAATGTATTTCATATTTGCATTATACGACCGTGGGATATTTAAATGTTAGGATCATATTCGTGTTTACTGATTCACCATTGTTCTTTATAAACGTATAATAACGCTGTGCTGTTGAATGTTTCGTCTCATTCTATCATATATCGCAAGCGCTGAGAGGGAGCGAGAAAGACACACTTAACTAAGGCTAAGGACAATGTTGGATATTGCTTATAAACATTACCATGTTATGATTATGCATTCTACTATGACAGTTGAAATGTACGAGAAATAAATAGCTTAAAATAGCTCAATGCTGTAATAGCTAAATTTGAGTGCACTCGTATTATTTTTCTGATTAGCATGGATGCTAGTTTTTTCACATCTCTACACAATGCGATTGTAAACCGTGGGGTCGGAGGAGGCAGACCTGGAGTACCTTGGCACCTTGAACAAATCAGAGTCTGTAGAATCTCTTTATTAGGTATATCGATAGAGATATCGATGTATGTTTGTATAATGAGTGTTGCTTGTAGTTCCATTTATTCGCTACAATGTGCCTACAGGAATTTTATTCTGGATTCATTGTAATGAAATTAATTTAAAATGATTTTTTTGTCATTTGTTCATGTTTTAGTTAAATCGCGTAAATTAAAGTAGAACCGATGTTTACATTTAAAATCTGAACAATTTTTTTTAAACAATACAGGTTGTATTGTTGAAAAAAAATTGTTCAGAGAAAAACCCTCAAGCCGATATTTAAAATAATTTTTAATGGACGGCTTGGAAAATCCCTCTGAATCATAATGGAAGTAAACTTGGATAATACGTTTTCTATTCGTGTGGATGGTATAACCCTGATGTGCTTGAAATTGCACTGACTTCTACCGCACTTGATTTTATTTGAATAACCATCCGAAATTAGAAGGATTTTACAAAAAACTAGAATAGTTTACTGAGGCAACATTACAATATCATTATTATTCTTATTTCGTCGAGTTCCTTAAGGATACTCGAAGAGCTTTAAATTTTATTAAAGTATTTTTTTGGTTGAAAAAACTTCATGTCATTATAAGTATGCACGAATTTTGTGTTCACCTTTTTGTCGGTATCTTTGTTATAATTTAGTGTTTGAACATCACACCTTAGTCGACGATTAGAAGATTCGTACGATAATTGCCCACAGGCTTAGATTTGTAAAATATTCGTGCAATTATTATCCAATATACAAGGTGAATACTTTATAAAGAATAGTCGTTGGGTGGGGCTGGTTGGAATAGTGTTTGGTGCGTCCGGGGCGATTCTTAGTTTACTTCTCTCTCTCTTTAGTTATTTCTATCCGCGAGGGACTTGAAGTCGCTTAAAGACTACCGTCGGACCAGATAACAACATTCTAAGCTACAATTATTAATGTGAACAATCATTTATTTATTTGTACAATTAGTTATTTGTTCAATTAATTATTTCTTCATATGTACACCATTATTATTATCAGTGGAACTAGCAAAACTATTTATAACAAAAGGAAAACTAACATAAACCACCGCTTATACACAATTAACTCGCCTCTGTCTCGTAAACAAGGCTGATTGTGTATGTGATATTCGGTGTTCGTCTTTTCCTTCAACCGTGAATCATAACACGTTTAAATAGATACATATAATAATTAAGAATTATAAAATAAACAAATGTTATATTTTCTTCAGAGTTCATTTTCCATTAGATTTCGTTCTTCCGAAAGAGTTATAACATATAAATAACTATATATAATTACATATTTATACATGTTGCTTAACTGTGAGTGTGCATTACTAATTATTGGTTTCGCATGTGTGTGTGTCTCTGTCTATATATATATAATACATATTCACATGGTTCTAAAGGCGTCTCCTCGCGGATGGTCTTAAGGTACTTTTTGTGTGCCATTAAAATTCTATTTGTATAACGCCTTATTAGCACTTCTTATTCAAGCGCAGACGACCCATTACAGGGATATGCTGTTTCTTAATGTATGGAGCGCACAATTTTCTATTATTTTGAATTAGTATTATAATTGGGACGTCATTAATAATGTACATTAAAGAACAGGAGACTTAGAATGCTTCCTTGTACCGTACCAATTTTTAAACAGTATCAGTTCTTACATTTACAATAAATAATCTTCTTTGATGTAACAGGTGGAACTCTGTGTTTACTATGTGTCTACTTAGATAAGTCTATATCTACTATACAGCTAAACCTTGAACACCATACTTTTCAAATTGATCCAGTACAAGTCGTGGGAAACATACTTAAAAAATATAGACATATAAAAACAATTGCATGTTATCTATTTTTTACTGTAGAAATATCCAACTTATCGTTCGATAGGATCCAAAGTTGGTATCCTGGTAGATTTGCTCTTTAGAAATGTATGTTATTCATTTTTTTAAACTTTATCATCAGCAGTAAAAGTTGTCAATTGAGCGTTGTAGTTTCAGGATCAATTCCACTGGTATAGGATGATTGTTATCTACAATTCTATGCTATTATTTTATTCGAACACCCGCTCGAAAAGGAAATATTTATTAAACATATAAATATGTTGCTGCTAGTGCAATCTCACGGGAAAAAAATCTTTTTAAATCTAGTCTCGATTGACAGTTTTTTACGCTGAGAATGTAAAGTAATTACGCTATAGTGTGAACTGATGAGCACAGGTATGAGACATTCACACTTAGCACGCTACCTATATGACTACTACTAGATAAGGTACTACTAGAAGGTATATAAACTACTAGAAGGTAAGAGCCGGCTCACCTTTGCGCTAAGAGATTGCGGCAGGGGGCGGTTTGTCTAGGCATAGCTAAATACCGTGGCCGTCTGCGGGTAGCGGCGCAGGTGGTGCGAGAATCTGTGCTCTACGATACGGTACTCGTATTCCCTGCGTGGGGAATGTGGGCATAACCCATCAGGTTAGGCCTATGTTCAAAATTGGACGGCAATAGACTGCTGATGACAGTGATGTGACCACAAGTTAATATGTAAACAGTGAGTGTTGAATTGTACGGAGCAATTGGTCGTGTCGCTGCTGCGATCTGTAGCTAATGACGACGCTATGTATATTCAACTCGCTTCGATACTTGTCCCGGTCATTGGCAAACTTTGCTTGCCTTTGCGTATTTTAAATACCTATTAATTTTTTATTATATAATAACGCGTTTATATGATATAGAAGGCGGAGGGTAATAACAGCATTCTCAACCGTCTATTTTTGAGCTAAGCTGATACATATGTAAATGACAATGATTATTATTAACGTGAATAAAAATAGTCATTTGCTGTGGCATACATAGGTACAGTTATAATATGTAACTATAGATGTGTAAATTAAGTTTTTAGACCTACTCAAACTGATTATGGTTTCGAAAATGATTGATTGATGTTAACCTATGTAGTTCTATTACCTGTTATTATATTTATAAATTGTTTTATTAATAAATACGAGCGGTGATAGCGTAGTGGTTTAGATTTGAGTCTTCTATTATGGACCTTTGGGACTTGAATCATTAAGGGCCTTTGTGTGAATATATGTATGCATTTGTAAGGAAATAGGCTCACCACCTAATCCATAGCAGGACAAATCGTAGCTGGTGAAACGTGGGAGTGTTATGCATTCCTCTGTTTACCTCTACGGGGATTACAGGTGTTAAGTTACGTTTCTTTTATTTGTTTACCAACTTCAGTTCTAAATATAATTCCACATTGATTTCTTTTCTCAAGTGTTCCGTAAATGCACGTTGTATCTTTCAACGAACGAATAAGCGTTCTGCAGTTTCACTCTGTATACTATTCACAATACACGAAAATATATACATTTATGTTTATAAATATGTTATGATGATTCTTATATCCAAAGAGTTCGTGTGAGAGTTTTTGTTAGAGAACGCATCCTTTCACTTCGCATTTCTCCGAATGATAAACTCTAGCTGGCGACCTGGCGTCGCGCTCTTTGTTGTTTTTATTATACCGAAAAATAAAAATGCAAAATAAAATCATACTGAGTACTAACTGTGTATTTTTATGGATATGATGACAGCATTACCTAGAATGTTAAATTTAATACATTTCATCGTTGTAATTATACCTTCACGTTACTTTCTTATTGGGGTTGACGAAGAGCATCGAGTGTCAATTGTCTCTGTTCCAACAGCCCTTAAGGGTTTCTTTACACTTCATGCGTGTCGATTTAGGAGCTACGTAAATACACCATCATCAACACAACCCTGTGTAAGACCACCGCTGGGCAAAGGCTTCACCTGACCTAGTACCCGTCCATCACAGAATATGTGAAGGTTTCCTTATGTATAATTACATGGAACATACACGTAGAAGGCAGTACTGTCGTTCGTTGCATAATTCAGTCCCGTCCCCGTGCGCATGAGACGGGCCGGGCACATATCGAAACGTATTGGCATCTCTTCAACTTCGTTGCCACAGAGCAGCTTCAAGCGTATGCGCACTGTATGATTTAACGTTCACTTAAAACGTAACATCACGCCTGTAATCCCTGTAGTGGTGGGCAGAAAAATGTAGAACACTCTCACGTTTCATCAGTTACGTTTATGTCCCACTATGGAATAGTTGAGTCTATTACAATACATTGGGCACTTATCCAGACTCCGAGCCATTACTAGAAAATCTAATTGAAAAAAATCTTATAATGCCCGACTCGGGAATTGAAACCAGGACCTCATGTTCGGCAGTCGCACTTGCAACCATCACTACCAACAAGATAGTCAACTATTATCGTTAACTATTTCCTCATTATACCTATGCGTTCGAATAAAACTGAGTTTAAAAATAGATATAGTGTATATGACTACTATGTTACTTAAATGCGTAGCGTCGATTTCGTTATGAATTATCGAACGACGTAAAACATTGTGGAATTAAAGTCGGTAGCCACACGCCAGTTTTATTTGACGCTATAACACACGCTGGGGGTCCAAGCGCGTTCGATATTCCTACTTTTATGTCGGAGTGTATGAGTGGCCATAGTTTGGTAGAGTATTAATACAAGCGATAAAGGTTTTTTTTTGATTTCATGTAATTGGTAACATATATTATATAACTAGTTTATTAGTTCTGCACTCCTTCTCGCGCTTGTTATTGGGCGTGATATTATTAAACAGCGGTACGAAGATTTTTTCTGACGTAGCAAAATGTAGTAATATAAAATTTACTTATATATTAGATTGTAATAATAAAACTGCTTAAAAAAGTTAAACTTAAATTTTAGTGTGTATTAAATTCGTTACTTAAATCATCCTCATCCATGTGCAACGAATCCCACGTTCGTTTCTCTATCACTAGGATCATGGGGTCATTTTAAATATTTGTTTCGAACATATTAGATTATACGTGTGGTGCACCTTTGCTCCCGGTATATCGCCGTCTTGCCGTGTAACCGATAGGTGGTGTTGTTATTATGAAATGATCTCGTCCCTTAATACACGTTAGAAAAAAGTTTCATCTATAATATTCGCATGTGGCGATGTCCTTGAATACTCGTTTTTTAGGCCATTTTGTAACATATTGTACATTATGCTTTGCATCCCGGTGTTCGTAATATTTGTGTCAATGTTTTACTTTGTTGTTTTAGATTTTGAAAAGCGGGCGACCTCTAATTAACAGTTATGTTGTTTATAATGTGTCAGAAACATTGAATACGCTCTAATGTGCCGCCTATGCCACGATAATAGCATAGATTCTTGCAAACCGATTCGACTCTAACATTCGAAGTAAGAGGATTTGGAACAACGCACGGTTGATTCAACACCGCTTACGCTATGATTGGATTCAATTTGAATGTACTCACTTGCGGCGTCGTTGAAGTCCAACGTGAACAGAAGCGAAACAGCGAGCAGCCGTAACATTGTTGCGTGCGTGCGTGCACCTGGACCGAACGACCGCGCCACCGACGACACGTGCGCGCCCGACTGCGGCCGCGGCACCACTGGCGTACTGGTTCGGTGTCCGACGTTGGCCGAGGTATGGGCCCGGTTTTGAAACTTTCAAACACAGAGTGCGGCCGCTTGGTGTAAGGATGCGCGCACAGTGGCGGCGGCCGCTTCGTGGTCGCCTGCTTATATATGTATATCTTATGTATAAAACTCGCGTGTTACGGTGTTTGTTGCCATACTCGTCCGAAATGGCTTGACTGATTTTTATGTATGTTATGTAGGTCTGAGAATTGGCTGTAATTTGGTTTTCTAACCCTAAGTGGTAAGGGTGGTTGACCCAAAACATTTTTTGGCCGAAATGTTTTATTTTTATTGTTTTATGATGTGGCATAAAACACCATGCAACTCATTACTTTCACGCTTCTATCACCCATCCTATTTTTTGATATTTTTTTTAAAATTATTTTTATGTAAATGGTTCTATGTCTATAAACTTTGCCTGATATTTGAAGTCAGGTCAGAAATATAATTTACATACATATATTTACGCCAGATCCCCTACGGGATAGGCAGATTTACTAAATTAATAATAATAATGTTTACATACATAGATGCGTTCGATTTGTATTCTGTGTGTTTGGATGCCATGACCTTTGTCTTTTCACCTGACGCTGTTCTTGTAGCTTATGTAGGTTGATTGATTAGCAGTTACTTTCTCTTTGTAATGAACACAAAAAGTCAACTCAAAATATACTTTTTCATTTCTACGTGGTATGCCAACCCCCAACTTGGCCAGCGTGGCAGACTACGGCCTTGAACTTCCTCTGAGAGGAGACCCAGGTTCCAGCAGTGGAACGATAAAAGGGTTGATATCTCATATCTCATGTATTATGATTGTGTAGAAGACAGTCCATAAGTTACATCATAACAACGAGATCCACTTGCGTCGAGAATTCTCGCTTCGTCAACATTGCATATTTTATTGATGTACATATTATTTATTCATATGCCTAATTATCATACATGTATCGTCTCAATCCACGGAACAAAATATACTTATTTATTTAGAAGAATGATCACCGACGTATGACACAGTATACAATTTCATAACATTTCACAGTGCAATCGTAAAACTGTCCAGCCGCCCGTACAGTTGCAGGTGACGACAGCATGCAAGCACTATTAATTTGGAAGTAAATAATATTTGAAAATAAAAGATCAATTAACATTTTGTAAATATAAATATGATTGAGGTACGTCAAACTTTGTCAACTTACACTTGAATTTCGCCATTCGTACATGTTAGGGGTGTTCTGTGAGTAATCGTTACGCAGACGAGATATACGAGCAACTGGTGATTCCTGTTTCAACTTTGTTTTACGCAGTCTTGATGTGAATAGATTGCTTCGATGACGTGGTACTATAGAGGGGACATTGAATATTATCCTTTTGAATAGTGATGGACAATCAACACCACCATCCAAAAGTTTGTGGAGGTCCAAGTGCGAGCGGCGCGAGCATAAAGATTGGAGTTGCAAGTGGTTGATTGTGCCGCTGTGTGTATTAACATAGCTTGAGACCTTGGGGTACCGTTAAAAGAAACATCACGCCTGTAGTCCCGAAGATGTAGGCAGAGGAGTATCATCCAAAGTCCATCCAGATCCAGAGCATCATCCAAAAGAGGATGAACTCCAGCAACTACTAGGGATTTCAAATTGGAAAAACCGAATAGTAAACAACCTGGGGTTCGAACCCAGGACCTCTAGATCAGCAGGTGAGCTTGCTCTCGACTCGACCTACTAGTCAGTACAACCATTAATCATTACTATAATCAATTCTTTTCCTTTAACTCAACATTACTTTAATTTATAGTCTTAGTCAAATTTATGAGCAAGTATTCACATATCGATACGAGCCGTTATCTAAATAAACGAGTTATGTTTTAATGACTTATTAATTCATACTTAACGCACCCTCAATGCTCATGATGATGATGAAGTCATCTTTTATGTTTGTGTTCACGTGATCATCAACAATGTTGATATGTTCATACGCCACGAACGAAACTGCCTCCGGGTAGCCTCACGCCGCGTAGAAACTTTTAAGCAATACATAAATATATCCACGAGCGTAAAATCGTAATCAGCCAATTGTTCCGAAGCATTGGCAACGTTCAGATTTGTCCGCGTCCGATAACTCCAAATATGGCTTAAATATTTTAGTAACTCTGTAATGTGCTCACGATCGCGTTTTCCGTGTTTTTTTTTTCTACCTACAAGCAAGTCGGAACATGCCGTGGACTGTTGCAAAATGACAATTGCTGATGCAAAAATGCAATGACTGATCATCGATTTTGTTCGATCGTCGAGTGTCGGATTCGATAGAAAATGCGTCAATTTGTATCAAATTGTTCTATCTAATCTAGGTCTATCCGACTTTCAAAGGAGATTTCTGTGGGTCGTAAGCCACATGTTACTTTATCCAAGTCTTTTGCGACTTTGACAAAATGCAAGCCTCAATGGTCAAGATGGAGAATGTAAGTGAGAATGACGTCATCGTCAGTGGACTGTGTAACAGTTCTGCGTTTGAGTCATAGCACTATAAAATTTTATATACGACACGGTCATTCTGTAACCAGAATAATATGATACCAAACCAATACTGTATATGTACGTGGGTGTATTTTTATAGAAATCTTAATACCCCAGAAGAAGACTAGATTCAGAAATATTGAAATGAAATGAGTAATTCCAGTTCAAATTTTATTTGATCAAAATATTCTGTGCTGTATGGGTGATTCCAGCGGAGAATCGGCAAATGGGAAATCGGAATTAATAGTTACTGCTTATTCGTAAACGTTTTTAATATTTTAAATTTTATTGTATCATCACGTCTGTAATCCCCAGAATAAAGTACACACTCTGTGGAACAGTTGGTGAACTGTTGCCTTGTCATACATCGGGCATAAATCCAGAGTACGATCTGCTAGAAAACTTAAATTAGAGAAATTCATAAGTGTTTGAGCGGGGATTTGTGCCCAGGCTCTCCCGGACGGCAGTCGCGCTTGCATCGAACACGACCAATGATGCAGTTATAGTTCTTATATTGATTTATTTGTTACTAAACGTTCAACTAAATGTCTTGCAGATGTTCCTCTTATGTCTTGTTTTGGGAGAATCTTTACGATATCAGATCGTCCATTTGTTTGTTCATTGACTGGATATATCTTTCTATAAAAGAATGATGTGTCTTCATAATTTTCTTCTTTCTCTCTTCATCCTGAATCTCTAATTGTGTCGACTTCTATTTTACCTCATTATCTTCCTCCATAAGCTCCACGTCCTCATCTACGCTCGCCTCTATGGTACTATTGATCCAATTCAAATATCTGTAAACGTTCGTGTAGACGCCGGGGACGCCTTTTGTACCGCACGAGGGTGATCCGGAGGAGACGATCCCGACGACGATGTACTCAACGTTCGGGTCGTACATCAGAGGTCCCCCCGAGTCACCGCTGCAGCTGTCCTTGCCCTCCTCGCCGCCTGCGCATATATACTTCTCGTCATGGAAGTTGGCCGCGTGGTCGCGGCACACTTCCGCCGGCACGAACGGCACGCTGACGGCCATCTTCACCTCAGTGTTGTCCACTTCGCTGTCGCTGCCCCATCCCGCTATTACGAAACTCGTCGCGTTTGTGAATTCGCTCGTGTGGTCTCGTGTCGGCAGGCAAATTGTTCTTATCAGGTCTGAAAGTGAAAAAAATATTCCTGCTGTTAGTTACTTAGATTATTATGTAGACCAGGTTAGAGTCATTTAAATTGTCTATACGAATACGATGAGGCAGGCAGAGGAGTGTAGTACGCATACAAATAGATCAATATGTGTATTTAGTATATTGTTTGAGTTAAGCATGTCACAGGCGCGTTGCTACGCTTGCGGACTTAAAATGTTGTGGATGCAAGTATTTACAATTTCTTATAATTGGAGATACTGCGCTAGGCTACCCACGTTCAAATTGGTGCTACCACATTGTAAAGCTGGTGCTGGTTTGAATTGTGTTCTTTATAGTTTTTTAATGGTTGGAATCTCCATAGGAATCTTTGCCCACTTTCAATCTCTGAAGTCCGTAGCGGTACATCTGATCTCAACGCTTAGTACATTCGATACCAATCGTACATACGTTGGGTTCAGGGCGTCAACTCTAACCGTGTTATCTTTTAGAATGACATTTAAATCAGAGCACGCACAGCACGCGCCCGGCTTACACGAGAATTGCACCGTGTCTGCCATTTTGACGAGCCCTATGTCGTTCCTGAAGGGATCAGGGTGGCAGCTGACGCGCGCCACGGGCACGACGGTGACCGCGATCGACTCCACGCCGCCGCCGTCCGTGGCGATGTAGTCCGTCGGCTCGGAGGTCGTGTTGTATTCCGACAAGCGCACCTTTTGTCTGAAACGAAGAAAAACGACGCGGCCAGTCAGTCAGTCAGTCAATCAGCTGTATTTTTGTTCAAGCCGTTCGAACTTCAATTGTGTGCGAATAAAACGAAGGGTCCATATTGGTAATTATTGGTAGAATTTAACAACCCAATACGCAGCAGCTTTGCAAAGCAGCCATTTGCCCTGAATAGCGGACAAGGAAGTATAATTTCGGTCAAAATATTTAAACTTGTACAAGTGAATTTTGTTTATTATTTATCCGATTAAATCCGCATCCGATCCGCAATTAACAGGGTCGTGAATATATATAATAAGTCTCTTAATATATATCTTTTCTTGAAATTTTCTATAAATCAAAAATAAGAAATCGCAATAATAATGTGCTGGTAAAATTTTCAGAGCTTATTATTTTCTTTTAAGGTGGAAAATATATTTATCTATCATATATGTATATTTGCAGTGAAAAGGTACTAAAAGATTCTGCCATATGTAAACTCAGAATAGGTAGTGACTAATTAGCAAGTCATTGTCAGATAAATCACATGAATTTTACTTGTACTTGTTGTCTAACGAAAATACCTATTACGTACTCTCGGTCTCACTTCGTGCTGACTGTTAGGGAATGGCTATAAAAATGAATTTTGCCATTTGTGTAACCTTGTTATGGGATGTCATCATCAACCCCTTTAACTGTTCAATATTGGACCGGGCTCGCCGAGAATGGTGGGCTAAAGTCTAAAATTCAGGCCAAGTAACGGTTGACAGTTTTTACACGATTCGAGAACTCAAAGATCTGTAAATTTCCTCCATCTACCTACAACTAGACTTTTCTACTGACCTAAAGTTGCAGGTAAAACAAGATAAATATTACGGTACAATAATAAAACTAAATAGTTTGTCACGCTGACCAAGTGCGGGTTGGCAGAGCTTTAGAGGAAATACATATGTTTAATTTTGAATAGATGGTATTAATAAGCACATAAACCTACGGTGGTCCATGGGTACCGATGAGACAGTGAGCAGCGGTCAGGACGAATCTGTTCGTGATGAGGCTTCCGCCGCACCTGAATCTCTTCGGTTCGTACTCCAGCAGCGCGAGCCACGGGAACTCGTCTATGTCCGTAGCCGCTCCACCTGAGTTGTATATATAAAGAGAAGCAAAAAGTCTTTTTGACATGTATTATGTACTTATATTGTATATTTAAGGCGACATGTTTGAGAAAGTTGAATATTTAACACTCGGTAACAATGTTGCCGAGTATGAAACTGGCTATATACTTAAACAGAATATAGAACTAACAGTTGCCTGTTCGATTCATTAAACGTTTATGCAGCGGAGGGCAAATGTCTGTCTGGTCTGTCCTGAATGTACAATACTCACCGACGATTCTGGTGCTCGATTGTTGAATACCACAAGCCTCGTAGTTGATGTGTGGTGATTGCGGGTCCCCTTCAAAACTCCTCGTTTGGTTCGTCAACACGTTATTGTACGTACGTACATGGGAATTTTTGGATACATATTCGTCTGTGTTGTCAATTACATTTGCATCGTAGAACTTAGGAGTTTCTGGATATATGACTGGCTCCATTACGTACGTTGACCATTGTTCTCTGGGTGGACAGCAAACCTAAAAAGGTGTTAACTAATTGAACATGCCCAAGGAAACATAGGGGATACATAATTCGATCGAATAGGTTGTGAAATTGACCGTTGTTTCTGCTCTTGCTAGCGTAGTGCTAATTGCTTAGTGCATACCCGTGGCCCAGGTAATTTGAGCAAGATTTATCTACTCCAACCTGATAAAACATGCGAAGTTTGATTAACCCCAATTACGGTCAGAGTTCCGAGGAACTCTTGTGTACTCTTGCGGGTACGCCAACGCTGCACACTTTATTCAATAGTTTGTTCTCAGGAGAAATATATTATATATCTATCGTACTATATCCATAGGGTTGTGGTGCAAAACAAACGCCCTCTGTGCTGTATCACAGCTCCCGTGCTTCCAAAACCTCACTCCCTCATTGACAATGAATTGTTGAGTATCTCTCGTCCGAGGGTCAGTGTAATATCGGTCCTGTCGACGGAACTCGGTAACTCCTAGTTACAATTTGCTACTAATCTCCTGCAAAAAGCAACTAGATGTTGCAGAGTCATAAAATTAACTTAATAGTATAAGAATTAAAGATGAGTTTCCGCAAAATGACGCCTGGCTCAATTTACCATCCAAAGATAGAGAAATTGGCAGATTGTTATCTGCGCTGGATTTTACTAGTTCACAACTGGCTTTAATATTTGGAATGTAATAATTCCTCGTTACCTTGATTCTTCTACCGCGACCACAGACGGCCGCTGACTGTTTCAAGAAACTGTTCTCTTTAGAAGTTCTGTGTTTATTTTTATTGACGTTATACAGCGGTGTGCATTTCTTTAGCGGTGTACATTTGCCGGCGTCTCCATTCGGTATCTTGCATGTATTCGGCGCTGGAAACGTGGATTTAATGAATCAACCTATGGTGTAAGATCTACGTGACGTTTAAATGTTTATACCTGTAGTGTTAGCAAAGTTTATATATTCGTACAGTGGCTTTGACTTTGTAGTCGCGTCGATGTGACTCGGAGCTACTCCTACTGTACGTAATGTAATTCATCCCCATTGCCATCCAATTGTAAAATGCGATTTGAAATATAGGTGGTAAAGGCAAAGAAACACGCTCTGTACTAAATCTGCATGTTATCATAATTGGAACACTGTATAGTCAGTTTTGTATAATAATAGAAGAAAAGTATAATATTTTTAGAAGATAATAATGTAGTGTGACTATAGAGTTGTCTTTGATGTCTAATACTTAATATATACAGTGAAAGATTCGGTCAACTTCGCACGTCCTAGGGAACAATATCCAGAACTCTAATGTGTGTGTGTGTGTGTGTGTGTGTGGGTCTCCCATAAATATTTTTCTTTTTTTTTACGTCTATATATAT
>DWEI01000908.1:0-18673 GCA_018245875.1 Mysoria ambigua | reverse complement strand
TGCACGCGGAAACGGCCAGACTGTCTCGCGAGGTGACGGAGAGTCATTCGACTTGTAATCACTTCCATGAAGCATGTGGAAAATTTTCCGCTACTGGTGATATTCGCGGTTTTATGATTTTATAAAATCAGCAGGCATTCACGATATCCATAATTCATGTCTTTGTCATCGTGTCATATATTTCATCATCCGTGCTCCTTGTGTTTCCCTTAGTTGCGGCTTATGAATTCTAGATTTCGTGTCATAAAGATTTTTTCTACTGCAATTGGAATTAGTGGGCCTATCTTGAAACTATACAGGAGCTCGGCAGTTTACTGAAGAGCTTCGGCTCGCACGATCTGGACAAAATGTTAGTTCAGTTCATCGTGTCTGCCTACCACATCATTCACGTGTGACAATCTTTTTAAAATTGGCGTAGAAAATAAGCAGCAAAGCAAATGAGTGAATAAAATAAATTACGGCTGTACAAAACAACAATTAAATTAAAACTAAGTATATTGAAATGACCTTCCGCACTAATCGCAAAACATTTTATAAAAGCGAATTTACCTACAATACTCAATTCAATAACAAGTATACTGAGCGACACAGCGCGCGCTGTTTTCGTGTAGTTTTGTATGCTATTTTGACCTCTACAGCTCTATGATAAGAATCAAAATCGTTTGTATATATATGTCGCAATGTATCCAAAATGTAAGCACAGTATATTGGTATATTATTACGTGTGCTGTAGATACAATTTCGCGTATAACAGCCGTTGTCAAAGTTTGGCTGCGCGCTCGAGGTCGTCTGTTATCGGGATACAATTGAAAACAATTGGGCTTGATACCTATATACCTACTAAAGTTACGTGCCAAGGCTAACCACGCGTGTGTTCCTAGCTAGCTTCTATCCTAATAGTAATTACATCTGTCGCTAAATTTTAATTGCATCGGTGCACACCGGACTTACTCAAATACTATAAGCAAATCATCATTATCGGCCTATTTCAGCGCACTGTTGCAAATAGGCGTTATACACTAATGAGCGTTTACGCGTGTTCGCGGGCGGCTCATGCCTATAATCCCCAGGGTGGGCATGCGTGCTGAGGATCTGGGAGCTCAGCTCGCGCCCCCTAGGCTGCTGCTCGTCATCGTCACGTAGGTTGCGGTGGACCGATAGCAGGCACCATTTAAAATAACTTGGACTTTTGAAACGACGATACATCTTCGATACGATTTTCCGAGGTAACCTGTTTATGTTTAGAATTTTAGAAGTACGAAAAATCTGAATGACGCTGTATGGTTTCGCAGATTGTTTGTAACGTGTGATCTGGTTTCTATCAGACCGTGTTCTCGCGAGTAAAACTGTTCTACACACTATAAATATGTTGTTTAGTACGATCTTAGACGAGCTGCTAATAATATATATTTTATAGATTCTCTCCAATTGTATCGAAAACCCAGGTTTATCAGTGGTAAAAAGACGTAATTATCTTTTTAATTCAAGTCAACTTACTTTTTCGTCAACTTCCGCCTTATTTCCATTTTCGATGTGGTTTGGAAGGAAATTTAAATGCGAGTACAAAAACCAATTGGATCTCCCGCCTAATCTGACTTTTCCTTTTTCTCTTCTGTGGGATGCAAAGATGGAATTAAGTTTTTTCTTCAAATCCGTAATATCACACTCAAAAGATTCGGCAAGTTGGCAATATGCCTCGTATTTTGCAGTTTGAACTCGAAACAAATTGTGGTGAGAGTCCCATAGTTCTGGCTTGTCTCTGTATTCGTTAATAAGGCGAATCACTTGCTCGTTCGTCCATTCCACCTCCGTCATCGTAACGTTAACAGCAAAATATAAGAGAAACAGTAGTAAGTACACGCCGAGAAGGTTATATTTAAACAGTTATAAACATTTCACATCGAAACGGCACAAGATTCCGATTTACGAACGTAAACGGCGCTTAATTTAAATTAGCTTATTCTTAAGTAAAAAGCGGCGTAAATTGAAGTTATTGTTCTCAAACTTTTATCATGATAATCCGATGAGCGTGCAAGGCATTTCAAACAATAGTTCTACCGTCACTATACAAAATGTCAATGTTATGCACTATTTCTGACTCAATTCGTAAACATCTAGAAAACTCACTTCCAATTTTAAACTTTAATGGACTTTATTGCTCGATATATTCTCAACAATGTCAAACTGTACAAAATGAACCTTAAGAGCGGGCGATACGGTTCATTTTTTATTAACAATATTTCCGAGGTTACAACGCGCGGTAACAGATATAGCAATAATTATTCGAATTGCTAGCGCGTTCGAACGTGAATTCGTACACGTTCGTTCTCTCGCGAGCGAGAAGGCAACTGGTGGGCCGGCCGACCCGCTCGGACGTGCTCGAGAATGCTCGGCCGTATTCGCCGCGTCACTCTCGCTTTACCGTGACGTGCAATAGGTTTATATGCACATTAAAGTAGCACTTTCATCTTGGATTATTACTTGCTAACCGTGTTATTTTTATTATTACTATAATAATTGGAGAGCATTTCCCGATGCTGTAATAAGCTGCATTGCATTTTCAGCGTTTACTATTATAATAATACATACCTACATAGCTATTTGTGAATAAAATTCAAGACTTATTATCTAAGCACTATCAGTATGTACACGACGATAAAACATGTTAGAAGCCCTAGTGATTGGTCTCTCTAACTAAACATCCACGGAGCTGGGCGTTTGTTACGAGATAGTTCGACGGATCAATACGGGCTCGGTTCCCGGGCGGTTTTATTTTTAGTTCCATTCTGTATAAATTCAAGGGTCACGCTCAATGGTCCTCCCTTTTCATTGAAGGCGTTCAATGAGGAGGTGGCCTGTGTTGTCGCAGGGCAGGGCATTCGTGATTAAATTCTGTTTTCTTTAAGGACCCTGTTTTACGTTCAAGAATGCTACTTATAAATTTGCCGTAGCGCCGAAATATATTTGAGGGCATAAAACGCCTTCAGGTAGAATTCCAAGGCTTTCATTAACATGCGAATTGTGTTACTGATTAGTGACGTTTGTCAACCGTCAAATGAATTCCTTCACACCTCAACTTTCAGGTCTTTTCTATTTTTTAGTAACTCATGAAATAAAATTTCACAACCACATTAACTATTGCGTTTAAAATTATATGAAAGATTTTTCTTGCTCGCTGCAAATACAGTATTTTCTTGTAATGTATTAGACTAACCGATAAAGAAATTGTTTGTGTAAACAACATTTATTTCATTCGAACCTGACAAGAGGTACGGTCAGTCGTGTTTCGCTTTTCTTTTTGTTCAGATGGGAAAACAACTTTAACCTAAGAGATTGTAAATTGTTAGCTTGGCCGGGGTATGGTGCCTCTGCTCTGCGGGCTAAGAATTCAGACTAAGTCAGTCGCCATTCGTCGGACCGTGAATCATCGTACTGTTCATAAGGCAACGCGTCCCGTCTTTGTCACAAGACTGTACGTTTTCGTGATTGTACAACTGAATCGGATCATGACGCAATAATAATAATTGTCGCAGTTACGCCTGTGCAAGTGGAAGTAATCCGGAGAGGATGTCCGCCTCGTTGTCCGAAACTGTCGTAACTTGGAACAATGAGCGGCGGCGAAGGGCGCGGCCGTCGCGAGTGCGGCGGGTGACGGCTGCGCCGGCGCGGGCCGCGTGCTGGTGATAGCACGACCAGTTAGAACTTTACTACGCCATCGCGGAGTGGGCAGAGAGAACCGACTACAATATATATACAATATATATACGACGATGTACACGACGTCGTGTACATCAGAGACACAGTCACATACATATGTAGTTACAATGTACCTACGTCTCCACTCATGGCACTGGCCACTTGATGCCAACGTTGAGCGGATCAGCCCGCGTCCCTTTTGCGACATATCGGTAGCAACTTATCGAACCAGATCATTCGAGGGGACACTACCCTTAGGGTTCCAACCCCCTATCTGCACAACCGACAAAGAGCCGCATTTGTGACGAAAAATTTACGAGACATTTTTACGAGTCCCAAATAGGTAGGACCTATTTTACGACCCGACCGGTATAATAAGCCGGAATTTTGTGTATGCGAATTTCGCAGATAAATTTGTCGTAATTTCTTTGTTATCTGTTGTTTAGAATCGATATTATATTTTTTATTGCTCCCATGTGTAGATCGCGGTATTCGAGTTAAATTTTTTTGGTGGCTAACGACTTCCGCGCGGTTCCTTATCCATCGCTTATGTAGGTTATATTATTTAACTCAAGTAAACAGTGTTACATGCGGCGTCTAAGCAATTATTCCAATGTGACCTATTTAGTCGATGTAAGTTAATATGAAACATACCCTGTAAAGATATAAAACGTAACTGAAACCCACAAAGCTATTTTGCTGGTTCAAGCAGAACCAGTTTTAAAGTTACTCGTTTTTACCTAATATTCCCAGACCCATCATTTTTGTGAAATCGCGTCCCTCAGAAACTACCCTTATCTGTTATACCCTACCCTAATACGAAAGGTCCCTCCAAAGAGCTAAAATCAACGCGTTTTATCATTCAATAAGTAAAGGATAAAAACTTTTAATCCCGAGTATCACAGCAACCCTCCCGGTACAGTCGCGCAACTATTCATGGGCTTCAAGGGGGCTTAAATGATACGGTTGAATCAGTTCGCCATCAAATACATGACTCCTTGCGTTACATTTGTACATACATAATGTGAAGCTTGGTCAGCAGCGGCACTGATTAACACTTTCTGGCGGTCTGATATTTAATTTCTATTTGAGGTTTATTTGTTGATTTTGGTGTTTAGTAACATAAGGGATTTTAGGATATCATTATTTTACAAAAAACATTAACAACTCTCAAAATATCTTCGGTATTAAATTCAAAAAGCGATTAAATTATCGTGGAAGTATTATCCTAGCCTAGAGGTACAAGCCTCTCCAATAGCACGCCACTGAGCTTTGATCTTCAGCTCTGCGGCCGACCGCTGCCGGCCACTCTGCGCATGGCGTCACTCCACCAGGTCGGAGCGCGTTCTACGCCACGATAATTGGTGTGGCTATAGGTTCAATTACTCTTTCAACACTTCCATTTGTTCTTGCACTCGCATCACATTCAGTTTAGCTGTTTAAAAGATTATTTAGTTAAGTAATTAAACATATAGACAGACTGATAGAAACTACGAAATATTATGATTGGAAGAGCTGGCAAATAAATGCTGATGACTTTTGATTGGCGCGTTGCTGGCGTGGTCGGTGGACATGGGTGCTGGGCAGGAGGTTGTCGGTTCGATTCGTGTCGGGCACGACATCTGCGCGGCGAGCGCGACCGGTCACTGCAACGGTGGCGGGTGAGCTTCGTGTGCAGTGTTTGTAATTCATCGGCCGTCGTGTTCATGTGGCGGAGTCTCTGTCTAGTTCTATATCGGATGAACGTGTCGTCCTCGTCGTCAGGTGTCTCAAGCGACCACTAATTGGCGAGATACAATATATGTATACCCTTGAACATTCGTTTTGAATAATTCAGACATTCGACAAACATTCAACTCGGTACGCAAATATGAGTAGTTAGTCAACTTAAAGGTGTTCGATATATTCTTCAACTTTTTATATAGTAACATGCCTTTAACATTTGGTTAATTGATACTATTGGTTTAACAGACATGTTTAATAGATGTATTTAATACAAATGTTTAATAAATATTATTGTCCAGGTGAAGTAATTATGTTGTGTGTATGTATGTGTAAATGTATGTAAAGTTTCAGTTGTGTTTTATATGTCCAAATTAGGTTGTCTATTATCAAGATCCAGGTATCCATTGTATCCAGGTAACGACAAAAACTGTGAACAATGTGATTGTTAAAGAAATTACGTAATGTATATTAACATTTATTATATAAACCTTTGCCACTCTGTAGCGTTCGGTCGGCATTGTTTTTGTTAAGGTGCTCCGATAATCATGAAACTATTTTCGCGGTTGACTCATGCACCTACGTGTTTGTGTGGTACAGAGCATTATACTACATGCAGTGGTTGAATAACATACAATAACGCCGCGGAACATTCAGCAGTTGCACGCGGTCCTCGAATCTCTGGTGTCGTTTTAAGTGTTCTTAAGCTTGTTTCGGACCAGATTATTTAGGCGCGTAAGAGCTGGTTTTTGAACGCCCATATACGAGCTTTTTGTGATCCACGCGCGTCTCGTACGATGGTAGGCGCACGTTATCTTCCTATCCGTTCGTGCCGCCTACGACCCTTGACCCTGTCCCTCATACGATTCGCGTAAAAAATCGTATGAAAAAAAGGGACTAAGGCGCGCCGAAACACTGTGATTACAAGGAGCCTAAAAGTTTATCAGGCCCTAGTTTACAAACAGGTATATCAGTAGCAGGCGTTTATTTGTCTCTTTCTGTATGTTTGTTCCTTTGAAAGCTCATCATGGGAATATAAAACACTGAAGCTAATTCAGCACTGATAAAGATAAAGATGAGTTTCAAATTATGTTCCGAAATATTTCGTCATCATTACCGGACTGTCACGTGTCATTCTTTGTCTTTGCCTGTCTGCCACTTTTTTGTCACTACTAGATATAGGCCCTCTCGCTCATAAGGGGTATTTTATTTAGCTGTACATGGATAGTGTGCGCTGTGCCGCGATCAGCCGGCTGCCACAGCGTCGCTGAATTCGTAGTTGTTTTCTATTATTGATCGATTCAAACATTCCTATATGTAACCACAGTCCTGCTCATATCCCTGCTCTATGTCACACACCGAGCTACTCGCGTCGACCGCTGGGGTCGCTGTGTCGGCGTGCGACCGTCCGTCCATACATTATCATATCAATTAGAAGTGCGCTAATGGGACAAGAGACTTGGAAACTTTACAACCGCTTAGCCGGTGAGTTGTACACTTCGTCTGTTGTATTTTTGTTTCTCATGGGCTGCGGATATTCGGATTATAGGGTACGAAGGAAACGCGAGTAAATCATCAGTCAGTTGATGGGAATATCTAATTGAGCTCCTTGTAGACCATGGTGACCAGCCTTGAGGGTCGGCAGATGTTGGCAGTCACTGCATGGCAGGTTGTACCATGTTTAAAACATGCTTAACTTAACTCACGTGTGTATTTGCACTTTGATAAATTCCATGCGATTAGTTTTGGTCGGCTTTTATTTAGGTGACCAAAATTTCAGGATTACGAAGTTTATATCACGCTACGGCCCGGATTGCTTTTAACAGGTACATTTTAATCAAACGATATTTTTTTTATATTTCAGAACACAATATCAATTTATAATTCCAATGTGAATATGTTTAAGGTGTTTCCTAAAAGAAGCCTCGCACCCGGGACCAGTGGTAGACCAGAAAACAGATGCAGCCGCTCGGCAGGTTGCAGCGTACGGAATGTTCCAGAGCAGCAGCGCGCACGCACCGGCAGCCAGCGTTCTATAAAATATCTTGCAATTCGTAGTCAAAGCGCGTAATTTTCCAGTTGCAAGAAAAAGCAATGGCCACGATGAATTCATTCCGAGAAGCTGTCGCTAACGGAAAATTATAGCACGCGTAATTATAGGCGTAATCATTTAATTGAACGGGCGCGTGACGGGTACCCGCTGTGCGCACTGTGGCGCGGCGACCGGCGTGTGTCTCACTGAGAATAGCAATAGCAGTGATAGATTGCTGGTTTATAACTGAGTCTTCCATTCCGGCAGTTTCGTGCTCGAATCGTGGCGAGATCCTCGCAAAGAAATGTAGGTTTTGAAATTAAATATTTCTTGGAGTAACATTGAAAAGAACATGGCTCGGAGACCCCCACGCCTCAGAGTTCCCATGATCTGCTCTAAAATGAGAGAAGTCTGCCAAGCTGCAGTAGGCCAGAGTGGTATTTCAGAGCACAATGGGCAGTATCATAGAAATAAGATAATCGGTAACAATAAATAAAACACTGTAGTGTGCAGTGACCCCACGGCGAATACTGCAATCGCCCGTCGGCATTAGATCAAAGCGGCAAAGCGATGTATCGTAGTTATTCAGTTGTAGGATTCTTTGAACTCCGTGGTTTGTGTTATAACAATTATATCTTTAATAAAATAAGCAGGTAAGAGGAATTAACACATGGGCGATGTGTTCGTAACTGTACCTATAGTTAGGGCGTATCACACTATTTTATGTTTGTACAACAGAGTTTTTCGATATGCTGTTTGTAGCTAAAATACTTTATGTATTTAAATAGTCTTAGGACTAGCGGCACGCGCACGGCGACGCACAGTTGGCCGGCCCTGACATCCTGGTGCTGACTAAATCGTTATTTCTTAAAACTTTAATCGCTTTATGTTAATACGCAGCAGTATTTAAATAAACACATCTGGATCGTCTCTAGCAGCTGCGCCGCGATGCGCGCCGTTCTATCTCTTCATTCTCATAGATTTAACTGTTCAGTGGCAGGCTATCGTGTGTCAGATGTCCTTGGTTATAATAGTTAATATGGTTATAATAGTATTGGTTATAATAGTATTGGGCATAGCGTTCCAATAACCAAGGGCACTTGTAGTGTTTGTGAGAGCCGACACAGGGGCACTGTGTGACGTGTGTCCCTGACTACCATACAAACGGCGTCAATATCCAACGATATGTCCATCGAGTGTGCCGTGACTGTCCTTCATTACTTTCAGTTATCCTTTACGACCCCTGTGCGTCGCCTAACTTTGACCACGCCTCCCTACTGCGCCACGCGCTGGACAATGCAGGTGAATAAGCCTGACAACGACAATTTGTTTCCTCTCCCGCCGCACTCGCATGCTGCGCTCAGCAACAGTAGCGGCATATATGTCGGTGGACGACGTCGCCTTGGTGGCACTCGGGGCCAGTCGGCACCGGTTCCGACCGGTGTCCAGGGCTGTCTACTGGGATATTATTATTGCTAACGTAGCTCAGCACTAGTAGCTCTCATAAAATATTGGTCCAATGGATACACATTATTGACAATGGCTTTTGTATTTTATTAACTAACGTAATACCTGAAGAGGTAGGCAGAGGAGTGTATTATTGTAGATGAAAGGTTGAGGATATTGCCATGCACCGGAATAATGAAAAATGCAGTACTGTCTGACGCGGGACCAAATCTCAAGACTTCCCGATCGGCCGATGCGTTTGCAAGCAGCGAACAGGCATTAATTAATTAACTATTATAATATCACATATTAATAAGATTATATTACATGTCGTTTAATTTTAATCCACAGTTTGCACGAGCCTCTGAAACTCTTTAATTTGTAATTCTAATTAACGAAATTAATGTAATTTTAAAATGTGAGTGAATGCCATTGTTCTGTATAATAAATTATATTACAAACACACAACATCAACACTTACATATATCTATTAATAGAAACCACTGACTAATAAGTAACAATGAATAAAGTTTTGTCACACGATTAAATTAGTTAAATAATGAACAAACGTAAACAATTCAACAGAGCATAGTATTGAAACACATCGATAGGTTGTAACAGTTAGCATACAATGTGATGATCGATTGTTTCTGACCGATAACATCATGTATGCGTTAGCAAAGAGGCTGCGGTCATTACGGTGATCGGTCGTATCTGATGGGGCGTGGTGCCCTGCTACCTGGCGCTGCTCACGCCGGCACCCGCGTGGTGCGTGATCTGATGCTGTGCCAGATTCAGGCTGGTAACCGGTGCCTTTGCGCTACGTCGCGGCAGCCGACTACCGAGGAATTATTTTGTATCGCTTGGAATGAAATTCGCTGATCTGATTACTGACCACGGCGTTACGTGGGTGCGCGATCCAGTGCGGTAATAGATCTTCTTACAGGGAGGTGCTGCGCTGTGTGTTGTATTGAGTAATCGTTTGCGTGATTACGACCAGATTGTAACGGGAATGACGATGACAAGACGTGACATGTTGAGCATGGAGTGTGGTTGAACTACCATGCTACGTTGAACTACCATTTCCCCGATGTGGTGAACAGGTCCTACTACTTACATTATACGTTCAACGGAGTAAGAAATGAGCGTAGAAATTTCTAGTTAGAAGAAAGCAATAATAACCGACCCGAGGATTCAACCTAGGACCTCTCGCTTCGCAATCACGCTCGCAAACCCTGGACCGACGAGCGATTGTGAGTACTCTATGTCTGTAGTCCCACACTTGGTCAGCACTGTAGTGTGGATTAACCCTTCTCATCGGCAAAGGAGGCCTGTGACTGACAGTGGAACGATAACAGGATAAATAAATAAATAGTATGGTAAAGATAAAATTCTATAATATATAGTTCTCTGAAATATAAATACATCGATGATGTAAGGTACATCACAATAAAATATCACATCTAGGGCACAAGTGCTGAAACTGTAATTTAATATTATATGATCGCGCCAGGCTCATCACCGGCGAGGCAGCTAACACCGAGTGCCAGTCATTTCTGTCCAGACAGACGTGATGTGTTCTTCTTCATAAGTGTTATTAAACAATTCTAAACATAAAAAGTATCA
Source organism: Mysoria ambigua (assembly GCA_018245875.1). Lineage (NCBI taxonomy): Eukaryota > Metazoa > Arthropoda > Insecta > Lepidoptera > Hesperiidae > Mysoria > Mysoria ambigua. The sequence continues at coordinate 8,151 of DWEI01000908.1, read as the reverse complement.
TTTGTGATTTCCAGCAGCGCGCTCAGCCCTAGCGTTGGCAACAGAACCGAATCACTCGTTACGACACGTCCGTTCTGTGATGGTGCTAACGCGCAGTGTAAATATTTTGCAGCGCCCGGCGTCCGCGCACCGCGCCCCTCTCGCCCCTCGCCCCCTCGCCCGCTCGCATCGCGCCCCTCTCGCCCCGCGCCCACCTGGCAACGGTAGTCAACGGCTTGCTTCCCTTTTTTTCAAATGAGACTTCAAAAATATTCCATGCCATGCCTGTTATTCCCCAAGGGGTAGGCAGAGGAGTATAGTACACTACCACATATCACCAGTTATACATATTCTTTACTGGGATGTCAGTTACTGTGAAATCACAATAATTACTTAAGTAAGTAGTGTCCGACGCAGAATTTAACTGTAGGATTCCTCGTGCGGCAGTCGTCCTTGTAACCAACACGACCGACGAGGCAGGCAGTCAACAGTTACAATAAAACAGAAGGGGATGCTAGTTGTCCCGGTAACGGGGCATGTCCCAATTATCGGACAAAGGAAATGTAATTATCGGCTACCTAAATGCACAGTGCATGCTGAGTGCACAATTGCAAGGAAGCCCCGAGTTGGACGGACAGACAGGTCTTAGCTAATTGGATACAGCGGCGTTACGTCCGAAGCAATTATAATGTGAGGCTCGCGAAGTCTTATACAATAATGTCTTGCTGTAACTTAGGCGCTGCAGCGTACAGCCCACCCCTAACTGTGTCGTCATGCTGACAGCTAATCCGGTAAAGATGTTTATGTTGCAGAGTCTAAAAAGGTTCAAACATTCTCTTTTTATGATCTAGCAAACCGAAAACGCTTTATTATTTGGCACCTGTCTGGACTGCAATATTAAAGTCGAGAGATTCTCTGCTCTACGGCGGGATGCCTAATGTTTGAGTGTTCTTGATTTTGAACAAAACAAAACAGTTTTGCGACGCATCTTCTAGCCTCTCTATGAGCTTCTTCCACGCTCTCCCGACGCTTGCTCGGCGACAAATGTGAAATGACTACGGCGGTATCCGCATAAAAACATAAAAGTCTCGATGTCTTGATTGCCTTCAATTTACGACCCAAAAAAGCGCCGTGTCCTTCAGTTACACGTGGATCCGGCTGCACCGACAAAAAATATTAGGTAGGTAGAGTTCGCACTGAGCACTCTTGCAAATAGCGTTCACTTTGATTTTCAAAAATGGACCTTATTCCTTAGAAGTTGCGGTGTCGCAGAGTGAACGTATCTCAATGTAAGTAAAAATATAATCTGGAATTTTCGTTCCATTACTGACGGTGTTTCGACGGAGAATATCATTAACTTTGAAAAGTAATTGAAAAGATGAAATTCGTAACAGTATCTTCAATACCCTCGCCCTCTGACTGCCTTGTTGTCGATCGTGTTCTCGCTGTAAAAATGTATAGGAAACTGTTTGATAATAAATTTACCAGTGCCTTTAGAACCTAATTAATCTTTGTCTTAACAATCAGAAAAATGAGTTATAATTCCGTACTTGTGAATTCTTGTCTAGAGCATTCATTGGAATTGTAGTTTGGACGTTTGAACGAATTTCTTAAATTTGTTAAACTTAAAAGTATTTAAGAGTAGGTATTGATCCAAAAATTGTAAAAGTAGGTATATTAATCCAAATAACAGTTTCAACTCAGCCGCATTCGGTAAAATTGTGAAAAAACATAAACATTGTAAAAACAAGCTCTATGCAAATATAACGCGCAAGAGGTACTTACGACATAAAAACTTTTGTCACGCTGGATACACACTAGGCGACGGCCTTAGTTTATTTGTTTTGTTTCATACTTAATAGTCGTAAGTTCCATTTCAATTTTACAAGAATTGGGTGTGAAATTTAACATTTTTTAAAATTGTAATACGTGTAAATGTACGATTGCTGATTATTATATGCTCATGAAGTAAGAAACTAGCGCGCTATAGCGTTTGGAAATACGTATGAAAGACATCTACTACTTATGCAAGGACGGGCATGAGTTAAAAATTCAAATATGTATTTATTTTGTGGTACATTAAGCTTAAAATTACTTTGGTAGTCACAATCTATTTTCAAATGTTTTATAACTCCTGATTTCCTTTGTAAACATGCATAAAATATTATCGAATAAGTATAGACAATTATTTCGAAAGGTTCCATAGTTAAAGTTTTTCCGATTATTTCAAGTTTCTTCGGGACACTTTGACATGAGGCTGTTCAAGGAAGGCTTAAAGGGAGCTGTTATTTAAATGTTGATAGGCGACGGTAACCATCTACCATCAGATGGCCTGTCTGCCGGTTTGTGAGGATTGATAAAATCAATATGGCAATATATAATAGAAGACAAATGAATAAATAAAAGTGTTGCGGCCAGTGAGTATCTGGCCGCAATGTATTGTGGCGTAGTTCGGGCGTAACGGGTGTTGCCAGGCGAGCGAGGCCTTTGTGTTGCCAGTGTAATTAAATATTATTATTCGCCGCGCATGCGTTGTTGCGACCCATTGTATGCCAATTGATCTGCGCTGACATTAGCTCCATTGTGTTTCCAGGCGCGTTTAGAAGGGTGCCATTTCTACGCACTGCAACGATGCGTGCGTTTGATGAAACGCTCTTGTGTTTATTCGTACATGGTTTTTGAAAAAATGGCACTTTGACCTCGCTGAGCTCTTCACGTTTTAAAGTTTTATTGTAGTATTGTTGATAGATCCTTGAAGGTACGTAAAAGTAATGTCGCATACCTACGTAGATTGCAGTCTTGTCCGAGGTCCAGTACCTACTCAGATTGAGATGCGGGAAGAGTGAGCGCATCGCAAAAAATAGCCGAAGAGTCATCACTCACAAAATAGTATAAGACATTTTCAGGGATCCAATTTGATTCTATTTCAGCTCCGACAAAAAGTGTCCGCCCAAAGACTGTGGTGTGCACGCTCGGCTAGAGGCGAGCGCTGGACGGTCCCCACATTGCAATTTCACGTTGACCATTAAGCGCTGGAGATTACAAATCTGTTAATGGGTTCAGTGGACACTGGGGACACTTATTGCTATTGGTTTTTACCTAAATTATATAAAATAGAAGGATATAAACAGTTGTTTAGCTAATCTGTTCGCTTAGTATTGCCAAAACCAAAACCATGTACTTACGTATGACCATTGATTGTATTCTTGCTATATATCTGTGTATAACAGTAACCATGTCTCCTACAGATGAGGTGGACTGAGGGACTTTAAACAACTCCTTCCCTGACGCTATCCAGCCAGACTGCCTGCCCTGCAAGCCGTGGAGCGATGATACAATAAAAAAGACCTCCAAGAAGCATTCACGGCGCAATGTAAGGCGTCTGGTGAAGCTTCGCCCTTTGGGACACTGGAACCCTGTTTGTACAGGCCCCGTAGTTCTCTTGATCCAATATAAAATAGGAGTTATCCGAATACCATTACGCTGTTGCTGAACTTCTAAATTAGTCTACTATACTACAGCTACTAACATATTACCCTACTGTAAAGAACTAAACGGATTGCTTTTACCGTGCTAGCGCCAATAAGACAAAAGCATTTTTATGAACATTTCAAGAAATCCCAACGATTAGCTCTTTGAATTACTATCTGGCAAGTTGTCACTAACTGCCGCTTTTACCATCCAAATCCCCATCTCAACTTGTTTGTGAACTAGCCAACCGTATGATAGAGAGGCTTCTCGACCTGCGAGTCACACCAGTGTCGAAGTATAACAGAACTGGACAACAAACTCCATGGCCATTGAAGCAAACAGTCGCCACGGCCGCTCCTCATGTGCGAACAGTTAATACATTGTAGTCGCCAGCACGTGAAGCCCTCCGACAGTTTAATTTACAACCCAAACGCTATCCATTGCTTCTTAACCATACATTCTTTGAAATGCACTTACTTAGAGTACGTACTAAATCAGCAATGGATTATATATAGAACATAAGTTAGTGACGGGGTGATGATTTCGTGGTGGAATCGGTCGCCCGAACATACGAGAGCAAGGCAGCTAAATAAACACAGATGTTAGGACTAATATTAGTACTAGCCGCTCTGAGTAATGACTAGGGATGTCTGCTACTTATCATCATTTTTTCTATAGGTACCTAATTTAATTTCTGATTAATTACAAATAACAAACATTCTGTGTAACTTTATACATTGTGGAATAATTGTGAAGGTACTTAAATTTTCATTAGCCTACATCCAGGTCCATAACCAGGTTAACGACAAACAAAACTGTTTTGTTCATATATTATCTCAAATATCGTACATTGATGACTTTTATCTCATTTTAAAGAACAAAACAAAACAGTACAGTTCGGCACAGTCACACAACAAAACAGCACCGTCACAGATCCTGCGATAGTAGGCTTGATATATGTATTATAATTGTAAATGTGTCTGTAGGGATCTTGCCGGGTGCAGTGACGATTGTACGTCAAGTAGTTACCAATTTGTGGAAACAACGAGGTTCAGTTCGAGGTCGAGGGCCTGATGTTGGAGCGCCGCGTCCAGCTGTGCCGGAAACAGATTGAAGCAGTTCAGCGGGACGGATTTAATTTAAATTTCTATTAAAATAATATATATTATTCATTTTTTACTTACTTTTTTTAGTTTTCTTGCGAAGTATGAAATAAACATAGTAAAGAGACTGCAACAAAACTAGGTATATATCGATAAAAGTACAGCGATGTGGCACACCCCTATTGGTAGGCTCTCGCATAATACACACATTTTCATACGTAACGCGTTTGCATTTCAAATAGAAACTTATTATTAGAGTGCTGTATGTAAATGGCGTAACGCGCCGGCCAAAGGCCTCTCCGCCCCAGCAGACCCACGGACCTCCAGTCGCTGTGCATTGATTGTCTGTTACGTTCTTGTTTTCTCGTTTATTATTAGATATGATGTTAAAATGTAGCATCTAACTATGTATTTATACTGCTGCCACCGATAACCGATGCGTTATAACACCATTGCACTTCTCCAACAATTTATGGATATCTATTATTTTATCTTAATTCTCATACTTTAATAGATTGTTGTATACAATATGTATATAAGTGGTTTCTTTGACACAGCTCTAACGATTCTGACGAATGTTTGTATGTAGAAAACTTTTGAGTATCTAAGTAAAGTTTCGAGTATCGGTAATTTATAATATGTAGGTTATAACCCTTCTTTTACACTTGCCAATGTCTAGAAATATAGGTACTACAGCTACTGCAGTGTGCGTACATCAATTTAATATAATAGTACTATAATATAAAAAGTGGCTTTTTTTCACTGAATGCTCCCCGCGTCCCTCAGAACGGTATACAACATACCATCTAGAGCGGTCCGTGCGCAGCTAAACATTGAAATCATTCTATGACTGTATTTGAGAATGACTACATCAGATTTTGATGTTGGTGAACACATTCTCGCCTCTCCGACGAGTACGAGCGCGCTGACGACGCGCAGGTCGCAGCTAAGCGTAGACTCGTCGAACCCGAGAACGAATGTGAACGAGTGCCCGGCGAGCCGGCGGCCGGCGGGCACCAGATCCGAATTAGAACCATTCGTGGAACAGCGGGAGCAGGCGAGCGGCGGCAGCCGAGTCCGGCGAAAACGCAAAACGGTCCACTCCCTTACACTACCAGGAATTAGCTTCACAGAGGCGACGGTCTATTATTAAAGGTACGAGTATCTTAACTCGTTGGCGAATCGTCCGACTACAGTTCTGTTCGAGAGCTTGAGCTTTATGTTCGGGGGACGGCAACGGTTGGTACTATTGTCTCAGCTGAGATTACGATTACGTTATCATCGCTGACCTCGCCGGGCCGAGGCTTCTTCCATCGAGCCACCTTACTTCTTGTCTTCGGTTCGCCACGCGTCTCCGGCCCTCGGGCGGCTGCTGCGGCCGGAGTGCACCGGCCGCGCTAACGTCGCGGCGCGCCGAGTGACGTGCGCTGTGCGCTGCGTCGCGGCTCGGGTCGGCTCTGCGCGGTTCTCGGGGCAACTATAATACTGCAGCGATCACCAATGTACAAGTAACTCATGTGAAGTATGTAAATATGTCAAATTAAGGCTCTTCATTATAAATGTGCAAATGTAATAACTGTAATAGACTTAAAGCGTCGTTTATTTATTATTTAAATAACTGAATAAATTATGACAAGTATACAGTATGTGTATGTGACATTGTTTCTCTGTCCGCTCATAAAAAAAAAAAACTACAGTTAATATCATGGTCGTGTTAAATTCTGTCTTAAAGGGGAGACATAGCATTTTGTAATTAACAACCCATTCATAATTGTAATCTGTGATTCTATTTTGGGCTAACAGGAGGATAACGAGTCGTTGAAGCAACGTTTCCATTGCCCGTGCTCGTACGTCACTAACAGTGGACACGAACATATGACTGACTGCGTTCGGATCAGGAGGTGGGTACCGTGGGCGAGGTTACACACTCTTGTACACACATCGTTATCGTCAGCCTGCCTCCGTCCTCGGCTGGGCATTGGGTAGTTCAAAAGGCTTTTTATTCATAATTTGTGATGTGGGTTGAGGAATGCAGTGTACAAATCCTACCTTTTATACATTGTACTACTACCATTCCTTTATGTATAGCTAATGAAGAGCCTCATAAATTTATGATAAAGGTCGTCGTATCCTGAATATTTTAGCAGCAACACAGGAGTGCAAGTGCTTTACTCGCCAAAGTTCTCTCGCTGGCAACCTTCTTGATACTGACGCTCTACTCGTATGTCAGACATATGTTCTGGCTTACTTGGTACTATTGACAGCTGACGCTGGCGGACCGGTACAACGTCGTGAGTCAATGAATTTTTTTCATTCAATTTATTATATTCTTGCATCACAAGGAAAACCTAAACTAGATTTTGTCAGACCTGTTTAAGTTCATAATATCATACATATTTTTCATGAAACCTGCCATGCTCACCCCGCGCATGAGAACACACAGGGACACGATCCGACTCGTAGTTCCAACAACAATGCGAATGTAATAAATAACTCGGACAAAAACTCGCGGGCCGTCTTCGAGAGAGAACTTAATTAATTCTCTATACAAATTAGTACGTGGAACAAAAAATGAATATGGCCCGAGTACACATTATCAAATGGCCAACAGGTACTGTACGTGATGGTCGTTAATATCAGCGGAGTAAGACTGTAAATTGATTGATCACATTGTGTTTTGATGCATGAACCTAAATCTAACTCAAAACGGGCCAGTTCATGTACGTAATATTCTTAATACAGTCGATATTTAACAAGTACGGACTATTAAAACTAGAATTAAATTTATTTATTTTATACAGCCTAATAAGGCAAATGCAGAGGATTTTAAAATTTAACAATATCATAATTTCGTTCTTGAAATTTAATTGTTTTTATATTGTTATTGCGCAAATGTTTTTATAGACATTACACAATAGGATATCGCTCCATGGACAGCGCAGATGATTGATAAACGTACGGAGCCTGTCTTGATTAATTTTACATATCTACGTAAAAAGTAACGCGAAGATCAACGATTTGCGGTGTACGTATTAAAGTTCAGATTGCTGTCATTTAGCTTCAGAGAGTCATTAGCTGGCGAAGACTGCGATTTCCTTCAATCTTCCGTAATTCTCTAGACTAAACAAACCTCGTCATATTATCAGCTCGTCTTATTATCTTCTCTTGATCCCGTTGGCTATTATTGGTCGGAATAAGTAGAATGAAGTTCTCGGAAAACTGTTCGACATATTCATCTACGTGCATAGTTTCAAAGTGTACACATACATATGTTCTCGTCATAAGTTTTATTGATAAAAGCAGTTATAGCATGAGGATTAAGAATTTAGTATCTCATACGGAGGTCTTGGGTTCGAATCTCATTTTAAGAAGAGACGCGTGTACAAAAGTGAGGGATAAAAGTTTAATATAAAATAAGATAAAAGTTAAAAATAAAAGTAAATATCAAATGAATGCGGAAGAATCACGGGAGGTCTATAAGGAAAAAGATATTTGGCATTCTGTGCTCTCTGGCTACCTTGTAAAGGGTCTGACGTGATGATATAAGAATAATAACCGATGTAAAAAAATAGTTATAAACATGCGATAAACGGGACAC
>DWEI01000907.1:0-18678 GCA_018245875.1 Mysoria ambigua | reverse complement strand
TCAATTTTAATACAGATATATATCAAACTTAACATCATACTTGAAACGTCACCTGTAAAACCTGTTGGTAAAACTGTCAACTTAATAATTAACTCCAATCAATAAGGTTTCATAACTGAAATTCTGTTAAAGGGTTGATTAGGCACAGTTTAAATTATTCATCAATTACAAACCTTACATACTTCAAAACTACAAGGCAGGCATAATAAGCAACATTGTAACTGTTTTGTTTAGGAAAAGAGAAACCATTTACTACATATAAACAGCTGAGGTTGAATAATATGTAGTTGACTAATATATGTTAAGTCCATCATATTTTACTGTTCTACGTAAAAGAATCGATGCACATAGCAATTTTTATTCTCTCTAAGACTCGGCGCTCTATTATTACAAACCATAGCGACTTGTGTAAAAGTTGTACAAAATACTTGTACATTGCCGTTCAGCTAATGAACACCACCGATGCCTTGAACGAGGTAAGATCACCGGATTTTATATCCGTTCGCCACCTTTGCCATAAATTAAATTTTATTCCCCACTTGGCATCTATGATTTTAAAATACCAATTGCCCTTCATTTTAGTTATTAAAATCCTAAGAATCTATTTGAAAATACAATAAAATTGTTTAACGTTTTACACTAAAACAGAATCAATTATCGTAAAACCGATAGGGTGTCTGTAATTTTTTATGCCATAAGTCGACAGGACACCGTGATTGTTGTTCGATTATACTTTTAATTGTAATTTTTTCAATACAATCGTACAATTACAACTAGCATGTATATTTAAAGCTATCCAATAAAATAAAAATAATATAATTTAATACAATAAATTATAACACCTTTATACACTATCACTAATACACTACACGTGATAATAGTGGGTTTCGTACAAACATTCACAATATCTTCACATTAAATCGTCTTAAACTTTTTAAAGTGTAAGCAATTCGTATCCAATTCAAGTCCAATACACAAAATAATAGTACCTTAATGCACTCCATATGACAACTGCATAATTTTTTGGTGCAATTGTACACAGTTTCTACATGTTATTGTATAATTACAAACATGTGATACGTGTTTGGAGCTATGACGTGAAATAAATTAACGACATTACCAATGCCACGTGTTACAAATGTTTTGACAAGTGACATTAATTGATACGCTACCAGTTCCCGCGGAATGGCCAATCATCAATCAAAATCAGGTGAACACGGCATCGTGGTTATTTCGATACCATGTCATGATAGTATAACATTGGACGAAAATCATCAATAACTTCTATTGATGTATTCTGTCTACCCGCTAAGGGTCCTGGCGATATAATAATAGACAAAGACTCACCGAAAACGTTTATTATATAGATATTGTTGAATTCGCGCTAAATTTATCGTACATGGCAATATTCGTACCGATTACGTATAAATTTTACAAATTAAAAAGAGCAGAGGTAGAGCGGCCAGCTAATAGATCAAATGTATGAGATAAACCACAGGCGATAATAATAATACTCGAGAACGAAAAGTCCTGACGTATAGTGAACAGACGAGTATACGACAAAAACAGAATACGAATTGTTATACACGTAGTCAATAATATTTTTTTTTCAAAACAATCTTTAAGCCAAATTAATCAAGTACAAACACCTGTTACAATTAAACAATCAACTATTTAAAAAAAAAACTTGAAATATCGAATGAACATATAACAAAATGTATTGGCCTATTTAATTGATATTTAAATAGCCCGCCTCGGAAGCGACGTCACTCATTCTACGCAATCGCCAATAACATCTATATCCTGTTGCTTTGCTTGTTAGTTAATCATTAATCAAAATCGCATAAAACTCGTTTATAATCGATATTGTGTCCCGATAGCGGGTCAGACGTGGACCCTTTAGCGCGCGGTCAAGAAACACCGGCCGCTTCCGGCCCACGTCAGTGTGTACAGACCGTATTATGACATTAAATTTAATTCATTGAATCGCTCCACTGCGCAATGCGGTTTACCTTATTTGTGTTATTGGTATTTATGCCCTATATTTATAACTCGTTTATACTTTGTTCATATCTTATTTACTATGTATAATTATGTTCATACCTCAATTGTAATAGTGCCTTTATATCCATGCGTCGTAAGCTAAAATTAAATCAAATTTTAGTCAAATTCATGAATTTACTTTTTGTCATAAGAAAACAAAGTAAAAAAAAAATATGACTGTTTTCGAGACTTCCTATCTACCGATCGAGAGGTCCTGGAGTTCAGATCCTAGGTCAGGTGCTATTTTATTACTCCGGGTACTATTGGATTTGCCTAACTAAAGTTTCAAGTTGGAATTTTTAGTAGCAGCTCAGCGTCTTTATTTATGACCGATTAATGACAAACTTGACTGGTGTAACGTGGGAACATGCCACACTCTCTAGATACCTCTGCGGGGATACAGACGTAATGTTACGTTAAATTTGTAGCATGTACAAAAAATTGTAGCTATTATGTTCGTTTATAAAATTTTTCATAAACAATTGTTTTGTCTGTTTATAAGTCTCTGATACCGGCTTGCGTATATAAATGAGTGAAGAATGTACGCGAAACAAATCTAGTCTACGATAGATATTAGATATATTTCGTACTTGGAGTTCTCTAGCCACCCAGCACATAACCGGGCGTAACGATGTAACAATAATATATAATAATTTAATATGTGAATGTTTGTTTGTTCTTCATTGTTGATTTATACATAAGTTACATAGGACAAATTTAAGGCTTGTTGTCATTATCTACCAGACAATCCAGATATAGATTGTTCAATAAATAATATTTGTCGACAATAACACAAACACTGTAACTGGAGACTACATATTTTGCTTAATCACATACGGAATGTATCCATTAATAAATGCAACGACAATTCCATACAGCGAATCGGTATGTTTTTGCATTTTAAAAGCACACACAGCGCAGCGGCGTGGGAAATCGAATCGGACGGTGATATTGTTAATATTCGAACGTTGATCGGTCCGAGGGGGGCTATCGGACGCACGAGTGCACCGCGCGTCGACGCAGGTGGATCTCGAGCGTCGAGGCTAGGTGCGTGGACGTGGGCGCCGGCGCGCGCGGCGGCCGGCGCGGGACGGCGTCGCGCCGCGGGAGCCCGGCCGCCGCCGAACGACTTACGCGCGTTTGTTCAACACCATCTCCGCGCACCTGTTCGCTGGGCGTTTGTTTTTTTTTAAACACCGTTATCGGTGTACATGTACGCTAACGACGAGAGAATATCAACAGTGATTGAGAAAGGCCAAACGATCGCCCGCAATTGATGTCGGTCGTCGTTCATTAGGACGAGGGCCGGACGGCGCGCTGGGCGTTTTGTTGAGTTGTATTATCGCTCCAAGTGCCGGCTCGATTGGAGATAGCATGCTCAATGGTCAAGTTGGTGGCGTGGATTCTTTTAACGCTGCCTCGTCAGAGTGTAACGCGAAACGCGATGTACTCGTTGTGCTGTTCCGTATTTGTGGGTACAGTTAGTGTTATATGTTGGTAGGTAGACATTGGTTAGATCGTTACTGTAAATAGGTTTATAACTAGGATTTAAAACGTTGATTTATTGGTAATGTAATTCACAAACGTATGTTGCTAATGTCCACAGTAGTTATATTAATTGGTATATTAATGCCTCGTTGGTCGTGTTGGTTGCAAGCACGACTGCCGGTCGGGAGGTCCCGGGTTCAATTCCAAGGGGCGAAAGCTACAAAAAAGTTTCTAATTAGAAAATTTTCTACTAAAAAATCTAAATTTGAATTCTAGAAGTGGCTTGGAGTCTGCATATATGTGCCCGATGCATGACAATGGGCTCACCATAGCGGGATGTAAACGTAACCGGTGAAACGTGGGAGTGTTCTGCATTCCTTTGCCTACCTCTTCGGGGATTACAGGCGTAAATTTACGTATTAATAGCATAAATACTTTATAAGTATTAATAGCGTAAATACTTTAACCCCTACTCTATATGTAAGATTACGCAAACGTAACAGACACTAAAGTACTTAAAGTGTCCAAATTTCATGTTAAATGAGCTCAATAATCATGATTACTTCAAAACGACGCAAGTGCCGTATAAAATCAGACCGGACGAATGTCAATCGACATTAAGAATTTGCGAAGGGAACCTTTTATTGCCCGTCACGCGGTCCGTTGATGCGGGTTGCAAATAATCGCCGTGCATTTTGCACGAAACAGTGCGAGCGAACGGTAAGAACCACCGAGTACACATCTTAAGTGCATTATAATTGCTCAACTGTACTCGAGTTCGTTGCATAAAGTAAACACGAAGGAGCATCTAACGACATAATACCTGTGTAATAAATGGGATAAATCGCCGTGATAATGGCACGCGTGTAATCTGTGCGGAACCGCGTCCACCGGTGCCGCGACCGCGGTGTTCGATGCTAATTTTTTATATTTAAATTTGCGAACGTCATAAAAGAATTTTCGAAGGATTTTTTAAATTCAACTGTACCTGGCCAATTTTTAGATGGTTAAGTGGTGATTCTTGTTATTTGTTACCAGTACAAATGAACAATTCTTACAATGTAATTATTACGTAGTTTAATAAATTATACTATTCGTTCAAAACATCTAAATCTACCTATCCATAATCGAATCGAACACAACAAAATGTAAATTAAAAATGACTACCTCAATTGTCCACCGCATGTTCTTTGGGGCAAATCCCGGGTTGGGAACTATCAGATTTTCTTAATTTAGATTATCTGCTACAGACTGTATCTGCTACCGGCGTATGGTATAGGCTCACCATATATTCCATCGTGGGAATTAAATGTAACTGGTCAAACGTGGGAGTGTACTACCTTCCCCTGGTTAATTCTACAGGAATTACAGGCGTGAAGTTCCGTTTTCTGAAGTTACATAAGTTGAAAAAAGCGTCATTTTACTCTTAATTTATTACACAGAATAAAGCTTACTTCACATACAATATACTTATAAAAGTTGAGCTTCGCCATCGCCATTAAATGAACCGTTAGTGATTCACGCGATTAGGGTAAACACACACTCGTGGCCTGAATAAATTTTGGCAATAAAATAATAAATAACCAACGATGTTATTAATCAAAGCCAAATGAAATTGTGAAAATATCGTTATAATTACACGTTTCGACCTTTCTATTATGTAGTTTTAACAATACTCATTATTATAATAAACGGCCAAAATGATGCTCGTAAATCATCACGAGCGTTCGTCATTAGTATCGGAGGGCGAATACTGAACCGGCAATTTCCATATTTTGGACAATTAAGCGTCAGTCCTGGACGCTTGAAAATTTTGGATTAAAACACTCCATCCCTACCACAATTATGATATTATGCTACAGCGTAGGCAGACGGCACTGTAAACCAAACACCTATCTATCCGAACTGTGACCGATATCTCCGGCTGGACCTCGCTGCATTCGGCGTGAACTAGTGAATAATCCATTTGTAATAATGTATCTTAATTATCCCTATTGATTTGACCCGCTTCGATATTGCGTACACACACCAGTTTCACAGACTTTTGACTTTTCCATCAGATAACGTTCAATAACGACTCCTCCATTGTAATACCTATTCATACGTTCAAGTGCGTTTCGGATCTAGTTTTTAATATAACATGCGTTAATACGTGTCTACGGATTATACACACGAATTTTCTTTCAATTATACTGAAAGAACTAAGTATTTGATATCTAATAAGTTTTTTTACCTAAATAAGTTTAAATTATATGTTTACGTTTTTATTTAATAAGTGTGTTGGAAAATAAAAAGTGAAGATTAACAAATGTATTAAATGTGTATGTGTCCATGTTAATGCATGTGAATATTCTGTATTAATTTTATAAAGTTTAAAAACACTTACTGATAGACAAAAAATAATGATTTAAAATGTTTTTAAACTTCATTTGAACTCACTTGGAATAAATTCCGTTTTGGAGATAACGTTTTTTACTTTCATTAGATCTTTGAACAACTCTATTACATTTTATATAGCAATTGTAGGTAGAACATTATGCAGACAAAATAATACAAATTCCAAATTTCGAGATCCAAAATTACCTATAACTGATCATCATCACGACTACCCCGTCTTCGTCGTCATTATCCTGTTACCATGAATTATTCAACGTACACAGGAGCTTCCTAATGAGCGCCACGACGTCCCGCCTATCGCTTCCCGCGTCGCACTTCAATCACATTATATATCGGCGAAATGCAACAAAAATCGCGTCATAGTAAGTTCCAGAACACAACAGTGCCCCGTCGCCGCACCTTCGAGTGTTCCCATGCGATCGCCGCGCTCCGGCCCAGTTGTTCACACACGAAACAGTGTCGAGCCTTTAACTGACCCTCAAATAACGTCCGGCATCCATAAAACCCCAATCTGATAATATTCGTATGTATATAACTCGCGACTTATATGATTTTATGTTATTTATCGAAAATATTCACTAATGAAGGCATTAATATGAATATTTTAATATGACAACACTACAATGAACATGTTAATAAATAGAATTGTGTAATGGAAACACTTAAGAAAAATTCGTATGTAACATTTTTACATTTATTATAACCTTTATTCTATTCCATAGTAGGACGTAAACTTAACTAATGAATCGTGGTAGTTACTAAACTCCTCTGCTCACCTCTTCGGAGATTGTAGGCGTGATACAACGTTATTAGCATTCATAAGAATGTCGATTATATTTCTTCGTATTGCTCTACTTAATTTTCAATAAGTAGCCATAGCAAAGAACTAGATCTCGATATAAAAATAAATAAATGCGAAGTTATTTTCATATTATACGAATGAGGCAGTTGAGTCGCGGTACAATGATTAATACACCGGTTCCAGGGAGTTTTTGTTCGACGGCCGGGCGACCCGCGCGTGCTGTGTCGACTTGCGTGGCCAATACATTGTTGAAGGTATTTACGACCGACCGCCGTCTATTTCGTGTTAACTAATTTATTGCTAATTACATGTTTTTACTGATCCCCGTAACTGGAGGAGTTCCTCGAGTGAAAGATAAAAGTATTTTATCTTTGTAACCCATACATATTTTACTTCGGCGGTATAATAAACATCCTTGTTCAAGTAAACCTTGAGAAAATATCGGCTTTCCATATATTTATTGTTTATTTACAGTTATCGTCCATTATTGAGTTATTGCTTAAATTTATGGTAGCCAGACGTAATAACTCACATTCTTATTTAGTCAAAAGCATTGCAGCTCGTTCAGTTAAGCAATGTAGCTATATCCAATCTCAAAAAAAAAATATTAGAAAATAACAAATGTCAATTTAATTATTGACGTGATTAAATTAATTTGACAGTAAATTTTTGTGTACCGTAACTAACTGCGCGATTACTATCTGTTCGCATTATGAGAAATTCAATTATATTCCTTGCGTTTTCAGTTGAAGATGGTTACCATCCATCATGCGACTCCGCCCAGATCGTTCCATTCCGTTTCTCACTGGTTCTACTTGCATGCACAGATATTTGTGTCTAATCGAACCATGAGTCTTTACTCTGTATTAATATCAAACTAAACTGTAAATATTCAGAGTAATTTCAATAAAACACTCTATATACATCAATGTCCAAACTTAAAGACACTTCTAGAAGGTTACGTTTAATTCGATTGTCACGTTTCATTACACAGCGTTCCGTGTATGTATTTGTGTGGATAACGTGACTCGAAGTCCACGAATGCGCTCTGCAATATGGAAAGCCAATTATACTCGATTACACTAGTTGCGTTTTCGATGGAATCGGTTCATCCATCATAGCGCCCCGCCCCTCGTTCCGTTCCGTTGGACGAGCACTGAGCCCGCCACTACCAAAACAAAGTCACGTATATACAACACTAGGCATTCATACGCTCATAACGACAATTCAATAACCTCAAGACGCACGACACTATGATATCACGAATATAACGACGACATAATAATTACGATGTGAATATTAATGGACGATAAATACCACTGTGCAAGTATTTAGAGTTGCCGATCTTTAATTTGCGCATGTTAAAGTTACATAACCTGTCATATTGTCGTGGCTGCGGCGTCGTTCGTGAAAGAATGGCCATGTTAGCGGGAGCTGGTAAGGATTATCGATGCCGACCAGGCGGGTAAAGGGTTTACGGGTCTATGTAATGTGGTGTTTTGTATGTGACATTTGCAGCGTACGACACCTGCGCCTGCAAGGAGGTGGCGGTGCCGGCTGTCGCGCGCGACATCTGCGACTAATTTGTTGCGAACGCTCTCATTAGCTACCCCAACGCCCGGGGTGTCGCCGCGGTGCAATTTCACCCGTAATTCTATAAAATTGCCACACGCATTCGGATGTGCCCACGCGACCACGAATCATCCCGAGTCGTGTCAAATTTTAATTTATGTGCGAGACGCAGTGTCAAGGTGTTCATTATGTCACGTTATTTCTTCGCGTCCCCATTCTTTGGTTAAAATATTGACAGCATATATGCGAGATGAAATTGGGTATTAAAAGTTTTTTTCTATATATATTATATGGTTAGTGTAACGCTAGTCGTCTCACCTGTCCGTTCTTGTCCATCTCGTTGTTGGTGAGTTTGACCTTCTCGAAGGAGACGACCTGCTTGCGCAGCTGGTCGCCGGCGAAGGGCGAGTCGGGGTGCGGGTAGAGGCGCGCGGGCGCGGGCGGGTCCGCCTTGCCGGCCACGAGCCACGAGGAGCGGTGGTAGGCGTAGCGGTAGCGCTTGCCGTCCACCGGCACCACGTCCAGCAGCACGGCGTAGCGCGCCTCCGCGCGGCACCCCGCGAACGACACGCGCACCGTCGGGAACATCCGCCTACGAGTTAATAAAAAAAATAGAGGCTATAAAATTTGGTACAATAATCACACGTAATGAAGTAGTAAAACACGTTAATTTATTATTTTCATTAAATATGACAGTAACGAGTACAACTTTTAAAAAAAATAAAGAAAAAATAATAGGTAATATTATTAATAATAGGTAACAAGGTTAATAAGGTTAAATAATAATAGGTAACTTTAGTACATATATAGCTCATTACCGTATGTATCTGTAACATATTTCTATAACACGCAAGACTTAAGAGATTTTACATGTCGTGTTGAGAGGTGATGGCAGCTACAATACTATATCATTCGAGACCATACCTTCTGCTCCAGATTATGATTCTTTGACGACTGTACGTCTCTTTTTGGAAATATGATATTCCTTTTCGTTTTTATTGTCAACTACCGTAAACTTATACTTATATTATCTAGGTTTAGTTATAAGTAGTTATACTATCTAGTTACAGATAATTGAAATAACTACATACATAATCCTTCCTTATTGTCCTTTTAGTAAACGTAATGGAATAAAAAAAAACCGATTAATAACGAACGCGGGTGGACAATTAAATTATATGCGCGTCGTAAAACCGAAATATGAAAACTGAAGAAAGTTTAATGTTACTGCGGCGAATTATAACAACGTAAAACGTGTGCCTCGCGACCGTATAGCGTGGTCGTCCGCCGAAGCGGACCTCGCCGCGCTAATGACCCCACAAGGACCGACACAAAACGAAATTAGACATTAAGATACAAAAAGCTTATAACCCCAAAACTGTTTTATGAGACCAAAACACATGCTCGCGATAAAAAAAAAACAAGAATGATTAATGCATCTTAACAAAAACGGGCTAGAGATCCGGCCACGGACGGTGACTTGTATAATTACAGGGTGAAACGCGAACTTAGAAATCAAACAAATATGATGTATTCGATTTTAATGCACCCCTAAATGGGCCGAAGCGCTTCCTGCCGGTCGGCAACGATAACATCTCACGGCTTATTTACAACACACTTTCTCAATTTTTTTTTGTTTAAACGGCACTTTTATAATTTCGAAGGCTAAACAAGAAATAGATAAGATAAGATCGGGTTACAATTTGTCCGATGAGCTTAACGCGATCGGACGGCAGCGGTTGCGCTGCGTTGCGTCTATTAGCTTGTCAGATTTTTACAGCCTGAGGGCATGACAGACCGACGAACGGACACTCGTAGGGTTAACGACAACATTTACACAACGACACCAATAAAACGCACGAGTGAAAGAAAGAAATATTGACGGTCATAAAACGCGTACGCGGTGTCAACCTACCCAATAAGTGTAATAATAAATATGAGACAACCATAAAATTCTCGGATGCAGAATCCTGAACGAGCGTAAAGCGCTGGTTAGCGAGCGTTTCTGGAGTGGAAGCTATAAATAAATCGTATTAAAGTGAGCTTTGAATGGTTTTCCGTATCAGCGCAGTTGGATCACTCGTCGCGTAACAATATGTCGTTGTGAGCTGTGTGCGCGCGTGTCGTTAAGCGGCGTCGGTGTCGCAGCGAGACGGTATCGCGGCGCGGCAGTGTCGCGTACTCCGCGCCACCCAACGCGGCTCCATGATGAGTCGCATCCATCACATAGCAAAATCGATTGCAACACGCGCAGATACCAAGCTCGACTCGTTACTCCTTATTGCGTACTGTAAAACTCAAAATCCAATACAAGACCGTATTCAAACAAGTTTTATAACTATAACTAAATAAATCACATCCACAACTGACGAAATGCCAAACCACCAGTGTCATAAAAATAACAATTTGTTATCAATTTGTAAATAAATTCTCATGAACACAATTCATTGCATTTTAATCTAAGAAAACGTCTGCGGATTTCGGTATGCGTTAAATTATTATGTAGGCAAATTTTGTATCATCATAATATCATGATTATTATTTTTAATACGTCGCTAAGACTTTTAGCCCGTCCGCGTTCGAAATTGAAAATGATAAAACACACAAAGCATTAACGGAATCGCTTAGCAATAAATGTCATTTAAAATAAAGGATGGAACACGCCTACATTCACTTATTTATCAATAAGCTGGTATATCCAGAAACAAACGTAATAGTACTATAACGTCATTTATTATAGCGGGGTATGAACTGGACGTACGCAGAAGTAAACGTATTAATTGTATATTAACGCGTCGCTCCACCGGTCGCCTATACTACACTTGGCGGAATCGTTCGTTGTCCGACATTCGCCCGAGCAGTCGAACACATTTACATAATTCATTAATAAACGTCGTTACGAGATGCCCCTCGGATAAGCTTAACAAATACCGTGCCGCTCTTATCGTCTCATCTAACGTATCTGTCTACAGACACGTAGACAACTGCGCGAAATGTTTTCAAGTAGCCAATTAAAGAGCTGACGATCTGATGAAAATCATTACAACAATTTACGCGACGACAAATCCAATGGCAAATATTTATTGGCCCACCGCGCCCTAGGAGCGCTAACGACGTATGTCTTGAATGTATTCAATACTTACATTGCAAATTAATTTCCTTGAATACAATCAGAATGTCAAGCGAATTAATGATAGGTACGCATCGATTACGAATTGATGATAGGTACGCATCGATTACGAATTGATGATAGGTACGCATCGAATTTTCGTTGTACTTATAACAAATGAAACATTACAACAAATAATTACGGGTAGGTTGAGTATAAGAACGAATCCAAGGTTGTGGTTTCGTTGTATGTTTAGTAAGTTTTGTTTAAAAGTAACTATAATCACTTGCGGTTTGTTACCGCAGCGAGTGGCGGGAACGCGCGCACCGTAGGAAGATGGTATTTGAGGACGGCATTGTTAAATATGTACCTACGTTTACGCGACCACTTCCGCCGAAGGGCGTACAATTTGCACTACTTTGAGTATTTGTTATTGTCGATTGCCGCTTTGATAAAGTTGCAAGCGCGACTGACGATCGTCAGGGCCTGGGTTCAAGTCCCGATTCATGGACTTTTCTAACATAGATTTTGTGCACATTTTTCACAATTTTCTAACATAGATTTTTTTGTTTATCATTTGAATAATTTGTATTGTGATCACAGAATAAATTTAAAATATCCTGTCCAACTGTTCTTAAATAATAACTAATAATAAATAATTACTGCAGTCCCTATATACTGTTATATGAATAACAGTTTAAACCGTTACTTTTAATACCAGGTTGAGTCCGTACATAAAAATATTCATTAAACACAAAAGCTACATTTTAACTTTACGTCGCAAAGCAGTTTTAATCTCGCTTCAATCTCGAAACTACACGATATGGCAATGTAAAAAAAAACACTTGTTGTTTTGCTTATCTAAATCTATAATACGTTTTTACCGATTCATGGATTCATGTGTAATTGTAACAAAAAACCGCATATTAAACACATTGGCATTCGGCGTTCACCGGAATACCGTTCCACGTCACTGCCCTACGATATTGCGAATTAATATAAACTCGAATACAACTTGAACACAAAAACTCAATCGTTAACATCTGCGATAATGAATTGCTCGACTTAATACTAGCAATTGTGCTCTTTAACAATTCAATGGAACGAGAATTCGACCTGTCATTCGATCTTAATAATTACATCACGCGCCATGAATATAAACATGTGACAGTTTGCGAGTAGACGGAATGAGCGGTGTTAACGCGAATGCCGCCGGTAAAGAAGGACATCCGTCAGCGGGCGGCCGACGCGAGGAGATAAAGAGGCGACGCAGACACGTGTTGTGGCTCGTCACCGACGGACCGGGCGGGCCTAATTGATGCTTTATTCACTCTCTACCAGAGTATCCGGCGAAAATTAATTGACACGAACTCCGTTGGCCCGATAACACTTGTTACTCAATACATTTAGCAACAGCTTTAGAAAAAACTTGCAATATAATTTAGCATATACATGCTTAACACCGAATAATTGTTATGTTAAAGAATGTAGTTCAATCATCAGATTACAAGATTGCGCAATGCATTACGACACGACATATTAGAATGATGGTTGCTTTCCATGAAATGCCATCCATCGTAGACAGCGCTTTCGCACGCGAACCCAATCCAATTGGTAAATGATTACGCTCACTTGATTAACAATCATTAAAGTTTTAATTATGTATGACCTTTTGTAACCGCCATAAAATTATAATCACGCTATATTACTAGATTCACTAATAACGAAACTAAGTATAAGCCATAAAGAGAATGAAATAAATAAAAAAAACAGATAAATCTGCCACTGCGCTTAATGATTTATGATTTAAAATAAAAACATTCTTGTAGACTATAACTGGCGAAGAAGTGAACGAATAAAAATGTAAATACTGAGATATGAGATCTGTGCGTATTTTAATTAAAAGATGTTATTAAAATAAGAAGGGTAGGTTAATATCAAAACAAACAGGTTAATATCAAAAGTATAACAGACGTATAAAATGAAGTGACTAATCATAATACATATTGTTTATCTTCGTATATAGGATATTTGTACATAGTGGTTAGTTACAAACAAGCGCCTTTACATATTGCCGATTTCCCAATGCGCAATGGGAATTAGCGTGACGTGCGTCGCGTGCGGCGTGTCAACTGTCTGTCGGTCTCGCGTCAAGTTACGTCGCCACGCGGCCGCGTCCCACGGCTAATCTCGACACTCAAAACAAAATATCCAGTTACATCCAGCCACTGATGTGCGAAAACGCTCGTTTAACAATACAACAACATTATAATGTATATTAGAAAACAGGTTATCCACTTCTGTTCAACCCACTTTTACCTTTTCCCGCCGACCGCGAACTTCGCCATAACAACTGTCATCTGTCAGGCCACCATTTTAATTCCCGCGTAAATTATGAAAATTGACACTTGACATGTTTTGTCGTCTCTCGGGTAATCTTGCAGAGAGAATTTTATTATATTTGTTAAATATTAAGGGTATGCCAGCAATTTATCTTATGATATAATCTTGATATTTTATTTACAGTCTTCCGTGAAAGTAATATTTGATAAATGCTAGTACAATGTTTAAATGTCCTACAGTGAATTTGTTTATTTTACTGCATCGAAATGAGTCAAGTTGTTAATCGATACTAATAAAAAGGTTTGTTTATTTATGATGTAGATGTTAACACATGGTATGCAGATACTTAAAAATACTTCTCAAGACTAGCCAAAGCTATTCTGAGTTATAGACAGAAAACTATAAAATATGTGCTATGCACTGGCGAATATATATATAATTTTACAGCATTACACGTGGAAAATAATGGAGACATAAATATTGTGAAAAGTGACGTTTTGTTAACGACCTCGACGCAATGTGTATAAAGTAGCAGCGCCGCGGGGCGCCGCAGAGCGAGCGTACGCGCCAAGGCGTTCCTAATTAAAAAATCTTCTTTGTTTTTGCACCGAGATTGTAGTTATGCGAGAAATGCTCGATTATTCAAAGCCGCTAAACAAGTGGTAATGGAACATTAAGCGTTAACCGGATACCTTCAACACGTATTATTTATTAAACAATCGGACTACCTCACAATTTCTTTCAACGCGAGATCGCCCGACTATGAAATGTATTTCAAATCCGGGACATAAATATAAGGATAAAACATAATTAAAACGCCCATAAATTCTTTGTTTACGACTTTAGGTATGAATTATTATGGTACACAAAATATGAATTTTAACAGACATCCGCAAGGTAACGTAAGATTGTATCAAGTGGAGGTGCCTAAAATAATAGTTACCTATTTGCATGTCTCTTGGTAACTTTATTGTTTAACTTAATAATTTAATTTACTTGGTAATAGAAAAAATGTATTAACTGTTTATATTTTTTAAAATTAAATAATATGTTATGCATCCTTGCATATATGTATATTAAAACGTAATAAAAAACGAAATAATGATAACATCTGAAGCAACTATCAATTTTTTAAACATATCGATGATGGAAGCTTTAGGTTGTTATGTCTACAAATTAAGTTAAAGATATCTGGATGGCCAAGATAGACGAAACTTAACAAGGAATCTCGCAATTAAGCGTTTCAGTGCTATTAAACTCTATTTCAATTAGTAACACCCTTAAATCCCTTTGTGTATATTTATTTATTCATTAGGTAACAATTATCTTATTAAAGGGCGGACTTAATATTTGAAATAACGTGCAGTTTGTTAGTTGTTTACCAAATCGACTCACGGCGAAAGGCGTTTGGTGAATGAGTTGAGTTGGGCAGATATGATTTAAGCGTTCGTAATTAAAATGTTTATGCTGCGAAGAAACTTGGTCGACAGTTATCATGGCGTTTTACATTTTACAACCGTAGTCTTAATAAATTATTAGTTACTTACTGCACTCCTTTAAGGACAAATTTCGAGAATATAAAGTGGACCGTTAGATGTTAGCGAAACAAAATGAATAGATAATTTATTGTCTTTGATTATTTTTATTCGTCTGTTTTTGGACATTGTCTTTTTTCTACACAGATCAGTCAACTATAAATACTAGGAATAGCGTTTTACAAAATATTTTTTTAAATTATAGTGAGGGGGTCACCCGTCGTAGCTTACGAGTTCAGGCGTGGGCACCGGGAAAAACCGACATACTTCGAGGCACACTGCCCATTAGACCAGTGTCATGTAGAAAACATATGAAAGGCCAGCCCGTTTGGGACCAGCCCAGAATCGTGGCATGCCTGAAGAATCCTATATCAGAAAAATAATCAAGACTGAAGTGTAAAATAATGATAACAACAATCAAGCGAGTTTAAATTGTATCAAACGATAACAAACTCCACGGACCGTGATGCTTACACGCACGCATATTTTCAAATTAAGATTATCTCGCGTTCACGCGAACACACCGTCATCGCAACATTTTGCATGACAGCTTCGTGAAAGCCAACAAAAGGCATTAAGTCGCGAGCGAGCGTGTTCTTGCACTTATATACCTGCCTGCGAGTGAAAAATAAAATTCTTCGAAACACGAACTTGTAAATTCATATCAAGTGGTCAGTGAGACCCACGGATGTACGTACAGATACCGCGATAAAGGTTTCATGTGTAGGAGAATCGATGATTAAAACCGGAAGTGTTTCATAGCACCTGTCAGGAAACTAAAGCAACCAGTCAGGAAACGATGACCTAAGTGTATCCACTGTTCGTGTACTGTGCCGAAATACATGTTCAAGCGAGTTTCAATGTCTCATTTGCGAATAGTCAATAGTGCTTTACTGCTATGTTATAGGTATTACACTGAAGTTCCACTAAGAATGGCAAATTGAAAATAATTAAAAATTATTATATAACTATATAATAATTTAATTAAAAAATTGTTGCACTAAGACTAAAAATTGTTATGCTTATTAAAAGTAAAATTGTTACATCGTGCATAAAAATTATTACATTGTGAACGAGAAACTTCAAGTAATTGCTACATTTACTATTAAAACACAAATTGCTTTGCTTATATTACATTAACGACCCATAATATTAATGCAAAAGAATTTTGTTAACACAAATATGAAATATAAACAGAAATGATTTTTACGATTACACTCGCTCATACCGCAATGTTGTTACCGTAGTGGTCCATTATGATTTATTATCGCATGCAAACATATTTTACAACAGAACGAAAAGTTCACGGGGCAGGTGTCTGTGTAAACGCGGTCATTCGTCATAGGAGAGCCGCGGTACAGAATGACGGGTCGTAAATTGATAATTTTTGACTTTGAACCAATTAATACTAAGCAGCCATTATAAAACCGTTCATATTAACAAGCTGCACGATTTTATCGAAATCTGCCTCCGGAGTTTTATGACGCTTATGACGTTTCCGGCGACCCCTGGCGTCGTAAAAGTTAACTATTGTGGATATGCAACGCGCGCGGTGAACACGCCGCGCGCGTCCAAATTCGACTGCGAAGGCCGGTAGGAACACTGAGTCAGGTGAGCATTTAAATATAAATGGGCAACTAATTATGGCAAGCGGATTTATGGCGGCAATAATTATTTAAATTCACAGTTTTATTGCTTCGTGCACACACATAAAATGAGATCTACGGAAAAATAGATGCACGCATGAACTAGAATAGGTTCGTCACGCATAAAAATTACTTAATTTCAAATGTTACGTTATATACGTTTTAATAAATGGCCAATAGTTAATTATAATGAAACTACATCAAGAATGTCTGTAATTCATTATATACGAAGTGGTAGCTTTATTTTTTTTTTGTTTTAATATACAAACGATCACCAACAAATCATGTTTCATTATACATGTCTTTAATTAAGCTGATTCTCTTACATCTATGCATGTTTTTGAAAAGTGAAAGTTAAATAAAAAATAATTATATTTAATATTTTTACAAGAGTATCCACTTACTCATCCAATCATGTATGCTTTTTCCTGAATTAATGCCCTATTTAAAAGACGTGGTAGAAATTGACAAATTTCTTTAATTTATTATATTTTATAATATTATCTGCCTAATACATTATAGCATTAGCTTCCTATCATTGGTGACATTTATAATATTGCCACTATGCTATCCTGATCTACTTTATCCATCATCTGTGATCACCAGTACAGAATTCTATTGGAAATAATACAAGCATTCCCCCTTTGTGGCGTAATCTTTCTCGAAGCCAACAGTGAATAGAACGCAAATAAAAACATGAGAGTCATTTAAGTAATTAAGGTCTCGCCTTGGTGTTCATTGCCGTAGTCGCTGATCGTTCGGAGTAGATCGAACATCGCTCCATCAGAGCCCGCGAAGATAGGGTAATTAGTTGCTTTACGCGCTCCTAATGACTTCATCTCGCTAACGACCGCGACTCTACACGACTCTCTCAATTTTAACGCGAGACACTCGTGGAGAGCTGCATATAATGTAATTTACCGAGAGACATGTAGAGGGTTGTACAAACTTACAGAGATTTGTAGAGTATGCGTGTAGAGTTTTCGTACATTTCGTCTAATGATTATCAACCCTTTTATCTTTCGACTGTTGGTCACAGATCTCTACTTAGAAAGGAAAGGCTAAAAAGCTTTGGTAAAGCATATTGTAATATACCAAGGCTTTTGTTAATATTAAAAGATGACGTTGTCCGTATTCGAAATAAATACCGTACCTTTCATGTAGGAAAACATTATCATTCATGTTTGAAGAAATCTATATTTTTGCTATATAAAGCTTTTTTAATACGTCGGTATTTAGCTGCTTCAAAACTATACATTTTACCCATATTTCTTATAATTCCATAACCCAAAACAAAATAGCACGTATAAAATACATTCCGCAGCGTGCATCGAGGACTAATAAGTACGTGTAACTATGAATTGGACTCAATATAGATTCTAATTGCATCCAATGTACGTGTATTAAATGCAATGATGATATTCACATCGGCGCAGATCGATATCAGAATGTAAAAATTAACTTAATTGCGCGATGTGGAAAGCATGATCAATGATGGAATCATGCGTTCCATCACACGCTAACTAATGTCATTATGACATGTCACTGTACATGCTATTTAATCTATACTACCACCTATAATCATTTCCTTAAGACGGTGAATTGAAATATGACGTATGTAAAATCTATAATAACATATTGTCCGGTGCAAATTCACATTGAAAATAAATGCATTATATGTTTAATATTACTTTAGATATACGTATATGATCATAGTAGCAATTTTAATTAATATATACTACA
>DWEI01000906.1:0-18679 GCA_018245875.1 Mysoria ambigua | reverse complement strand
TATACATATAAAAATTTTGAAACACATGTACATGGTAACCGTCCTACTAATGTTAATCAAAAATAGAAATTATAATACATTAAAAAACCTAACAACAAGCTTGCGAGCCTCATAAAGGTAGGCAGAGGAATTTAGTATACTACCACGTCTCACCGGTTACGTTTATTTACCAATATGGAATTGGTGGTGAGCCTATTTAATATACTGCAGAATTTTTGGCAATAGTAATGTTTCATTTTCAGAAATTTAAATTTTGTAAGTTGAATATTGAAAAAAATATTTTTGTCGTTTTAATTAGCGCCCAACCATCTTCCTGCAAGATGGTAAGCGCAGAAACATCTAAGATGGACCAATGCTTTGAAAATATTAGATACATATATTTGATTTAAAAGTAAGAATTAAGTAATCCCACACTGTACGAGGTGTCAGTTCACGACCGATGCACGTAAAAGATACGATGACGATTTCGTACGCGTATAATCCGGAATACGGGAGTCACCATTTCATTTGCGCGGAGATATACGCGACAGGCGACTTTACGGCCGTATAAAGCTTGCTATTCACGTACGGATATAGCAAGGTGAGTGTTGGATAACAGCACACTATTCGCGGCTAAAATTTTGGCCTGCGAATTTTTGTTTTTGGTATATATTCTGAAATATGTACCGTTTTTATGACATTTCAACGTAGAGGGTGTTTTAAATTTTACGATACTCGAGTTATATTGGAGTGAATTTAAAGTAGTAATATATTCTAAGTAGAATCTGTATAGTAACCGCACTGCAATGGTTGTTTCATACAAAGTATTGCAGTGACAAAGCAAGGGATTTGCTACGCGACTATAAGTATCCTTACAGACCTGCCGCGCCTCCACCACATTCATAACTCTTTTCATACATGTAAATTTCTGTAAGGATAGAGATATTTGGCACTCCGTACTCTCTGCCGTGTGGACTTGGCGTGAAGATATGTATGTATGACTATAAGTATGTCTGCCGTTACTAAACCTCATAACTTTTGTTCAAACGTCACGCCTTAGATTACAATGTCGATAAATTTATGGTCTTCGTACCGACTGTAATTGCATATGGTGTAATTTCGTACATAAAACGAATTGAAAAATAAAATGAATAAAATAAATAAATAGTATTGCTTTTACAATGCCTGTCACATTGCATTGTTAATTAATTAAATCGTGTTAACTAATAAACAGGATGTCAAATGTAACCCCAACAAAAATAAAAGTTAACAGTCTTTTGTGAACAAGTAAATACGAAATACGATACGATTACGAGAAATACGAACTTAAGAAAACATTTTTATGAATATTTTGAATTCTAATTAGAATTCTGGTAGTGGTTCGGAGTCTGGATATGTGTCCGATGCATGGCAAAAGGCTAACCACCTATTACATAGTGGGACGTAAACGTAACCGGTCAAACGTGAGAGTGTTCTGCATTCCTCTGCCTACATCTTTCGGGGATTACAAGCATGAAGTTAACGTATTTTGATTTTAAGGGTAAGAATTTATAACTTCCTCGTTAGTCGTATGTGTCCCAAGTGCAACTGCCGATCTGGTGGACCTGGGTTCAAATCTAGAGCCGGGATCTACTGGATTGTTCTAAATTAGATTTTCTAGTAGTGGCTCGGAGTCTGTTACATTTTGTTTACTACATTCAAGCAAAACATCGAATTGAATGTGCTGAAAACAAATCACACAAAATATTTGTTAATTTACATGACGAGTCCAATTTCTGAATGTCGTACGTCTGCTGTCACCCGCGGGTTTTAAGGCTTGCCATTATTTAACGCCATAACTTGTATTTAAGCCGCGCCTCCTCTGCATACATTGTGTGTTAATTTACGGGCGTCACACGGCTGTTTCATTCCGCCCGCTTTCGTATTACAATGTTATTGTTGATTTTGTTCGTGTGTATTTGGCCTAATTTTTTTTTGCTTTACCCGCTCCGTATTGAATAGCATATTTTTGGTATTCAGAATGATTAAGACACGAGTCTTAGATATATTTCCCCAGAGACAGTAACGCACCGAATCATTCAGTTTATATGAAACAATTTCTGATACTATCCTTCATCGCTTGTGTCATTCATTTGCTGGTTGGTTTGATATGTATTCTAAGTAGCTTTCCTAGGGTTTCAGTTACTTCTTTGATAAAATAAAAAATTTAACCAACAGAATCAGGTTGTTGTTTATGAGTGAGGAGACAAGCAAATGAGCTCATATAAGGCAAAAGTGACGGATGACATTGTGCACAGGCGTATATGAATTTCTGAATATTGGAATCATCGTTTCTGTTACAAGTTCGGATGTGATCATTGATAGTAACATAACTACGTTGATACCATTTATTATTTTCAATAATGTTCTACAGTAAGCAATATTTAATATTCATTTCGTATATCATCTGGAAAGTTCTTTGCTAAGGCGAGTGTATTTTGTTAAGTTGATAACGCCTATAACTTTTGTGCGGTGCGGCTGGCATTATTGTAACTAATGGACACGTGATGGAAGCAAGCAAATAATCTTTTACAATACACACGAGGTTCACTTAAGAAATGGGCTTGCTTGACTGAAGCCACTACGATTATTGTACAATGTAATATTGCTCGGAAATTATGCTTAAATTTTGCTTGTTCTGTTTGATTTGATTTCTTAATAAACATATATGTTTTACGTAACATATACATCTATGTATGTATTTGTGTAGTCGTAATACAGAGTCAAAATGGAAATATCCCACCGATAATTCCGTGTTTAGCGACGTCGAAAATAAGGGCCGAAGGGATGTTTTTTCAGGGCTTTCGATGCTGTATTGATAGGATTTTGGCAAGGATTCACAAAGCAAACGTTGTAGACAACCAGATTTTGGGATATTGGAAATTGTTTTTAAATTTTACAACAAAAACATTCTCCCATTTATTCGCCCTTCCCCTTGTTATATCTGTCAAAGTTCAATATTAGATGCATATGTTTAGTACGTTGTCATAGGTACTTTTCAATTATGAAAAACACCACAGCTGTAATACCCGAAGAGCTAGTCAGGACAGTACACTCTAACATTCCACAAGTTACTTAGAGTCATGTGGTTACGAGGACGACTGTCGACGGAAAGGTCCTGGGTTGAAATCACGAGTATATTAATTATTTACGTCCCAAAATTTTTGAATATAGATGTTTCAAGGTCCCACTGCTGGATATACGGGGATACTCCACTCTCTACCACACTGCTCTTCGGCGTATTTTATCATTTAAATTGAAGGAAGCAACGCATTATATTATTAAGAAAAGATTCAGTATTGTAAAAAAATGTGTGTCGGTTTATATTCCACTTACACCTCACAGGCACCTTAACCCTGACTCAGTAAATTTTCTCGCATAGTTTGTTTATCTGTCGACTTCGCTTTCGATTCCGGCCTCATTCCGGTTACGGTACGTTTCTGGCTCAGACACTTGCCAGGAGCCCCCCTTGTAAACAAATCGTATAGCCAGGGAGCTGGGTGAGAGAAGGGTACGCAATTATACACTAAATTTTACACATTATATAGGGTGTGTAAATATGTAATATGTTAGTGTGTGTAATATGTTAGTGTTATCAATTCCCTGTTCACCTGTTTTATTCACCATTGAGGAATTGATCCGACATTATTTGTATACAGGTACAAGCAAATTTAAAACATGATAAAACATAAATGGAATGATATAAATGTGAATATGTTTTTTATTATTACAAAAAGATGGCTAAATTATTACTAAAATACAAATCTACTAATAGTTTTAGTCGGGGGATTTGAGCGAGACTCATTATGATCGAATGTTTTTGATGCGCGTAGGGTTCTGGATTCTATTCCCGTATTGACACCTAAATGAATTTAGTAAACGCAACTTCACGCCTGTAATCCCCGAAGAGGTAGGCAGAGGAATGCAGAATACTCCCATGTTTCACCGGTTACGTTTACTTCCCACTATGGAATAGGTGGTGAGCCTATTGCTATGCATCGGGCGCATATCCAGACTCCGATCACCTACTAGAAAATTTTGTAATATTCAACCCGGGATTCGAACTCGGGTCCTCCCGATCGGCAGTCGCACTCGCAACCAACACGACCAACGAGGCAGTCAATGAATTTAGTAATTATTGCTAGTTCAGTATAAGTATATGTGTTTTATATATGTGCGTTTTCTGTGTTCTACGTGTGTGGCTCTGTGAAAATACATAAGTTCAAATATTCAAAGAGCAAGGGTGAAATATTATTACTATTGTTTCCATTTATTAATTCCCGGCTCCCGAGCTAGCGGGCGCACTCGCTTACTTTCACCGCTTGGCCGCTCGCCAGCGGTTTCCCCGAACTGCGATCACGAAAACACTGAATAAAAATAATTTATTTATATAATATTTGAAATGGTTTTCGACTGGCTCGCACCGATTGGATTTCCTCCGTCCTATTTGAAGTCTCGTATCGAATTTAAAAAGTATTGAAAAATGATGTAGAATATCAAAACGAATCTTCGTTTTATAAATAGCATGAACGTTGTCCAAAGTACTTTAATAACAGTATGTTATGTTGGATTGAATTTTTGTACGTTTATCCAAGCATTATTTTTTTTTTTTGACCGCGAGAGAAGTAGCCGTATAATAAAGAAAAATTTGGTAAATAAAATATGCGTCCGAAAATTTCTTCGTGGTGAACTTTTTGATTTTTATACAGATATTGAGCTTGTTCACAACACTATTTAATTTACGCTCGGTTCTTTACGGGTACGGGGTGCGGGTTAGGTCTGCTACATGTATCATTGATAGGAGTGCAGGACAGCGCCACGCCGCGACAGCTACCTTTACGTTCTGCTGTGGAATAAGTGGTGAGTCTATTAGAAAATCACGATCAACGAGGTGGTCGTAAATAGTAGTGTAGTGTTTGTCTCCAATTATATGCAACAGCGTTCGTATTGTACCTATATCTATATTTTCCTTCTTTTTTCTGTAGTTTGTTAATTTTATCGTGCACAAAAATAATCTTCATTTGAAAAAATTCCAATTGTAAATATTGCAAACCGCTTAACCATTGTATAATTACTACCTATGACAATTTTAAAGTTTATTTTCGTTTCACAAAATAAATATTTTTAACGCAATTCCGATAATTTCTCTTTATAGTTTAAACACAATTTGGACTAACAATATTACAAAGCGACTTGACTTCAGTTTAACTTAACAACATTACTTGTTACATAATTTAAAGTAATAAAACAAGTAAGCACCAACACTCATTTACTTGTGGAACACGCGTCGAAGTTGTGGGTGAAACACAAGTTGCCACTAATCCTGACATGTTGAGCCCCACGTAGTCTTTATCTTAAAACTATTTTATGCTATCTTGAGTGAAGTTGCCGTGTTGTGGATGCGACATACGGATGCCATAGATGGAAAGAACTCATTGCGATTGCCACTAAATAATTCATTATGGCAAATAGAAGAGAAGTATTAAGACAAATCAGATGTAGAAGATCTAACAGATCAATTATTTTAAGTGATAAGAAGAGATTTTTTAGACAAGCAAGAAACATTATTAGTTTATATATGGTTAGTAGGTAGACTACAATATAATAATTAAATACAAAGTAAATACATAAAGATTGTATATAGAAATTTAAATTTTGGTTAACATTGATTTTGTGTATAAAACAGATATTGAGAAATAATATTGGGTCGAAATATCAAATGCAAAATATTTG
Source organism: Mysoria ambigua (assembly GCA_018245875.1). NCBI lineage: Eukaryota > Metazoa > Arthropoda > Insecta > Lepidoptera > Hesperiidae > Mysoria > Mysoria ambigua. The sequence goes on along the minus strand of DWEI01000906.1, from coordinate 12,928 downwards.
AAAAAATAAGTTCGCACAATAGAGTAGCACTGTTTAAATAGGGCGCTATTATATTTATATGTAGAACACCCTGCAGGTAGGCGTGCGAACGGCATAGGTAGTGTCTGGCTGGGGTCGGTTGCTAATAACTTTACATGACGCATAGTGCGGTGCTAACGTCACAGGCCATGTCTATCAGGGGCCGGAAACGAGCTGAAGATGACTGCTAGAACATTCGAGATGTATGGAACAAATCGCGTTTCACAAATTGCAACACGTCAGCACAGCTCAACGACAACGTGTCAGCGACCAAACAGACGTCAGGTGCGTGTTCGAGCCTCGCCTCGGCGCGTTTGTCGTCGCCGCGCACGTCGCGCGACGTGGCCGAGGAACAGGAGCTGATCGCCGGAGACGCGACTTGGCTACGAGGTCGTTGGCACCGCTTTAATTATGTAGCGGGAATTTCGTTATTATCATAACATATTACGGTCTCGACGCTGTGTTTTTATATTGCCCTGTTTAAGGGGTAAAAATGATAACATATGTGTATATATCCGTCTTTAACCTAATTTGGCAGTCAATTGTAGAAAATCTAATCTATCCTCGTTTTTCCAATTTTGTCTGACTTTAATATTGACTGACTTTAACACAACATATGTACATTATAAAAGTGCTGTAATGATATAATTGAAAAATTATACAGTTTTGTATCGGGAAAATAGGAAATAATAATAATGCGTGCGGCTCTATGCTGAGATACGTACATATATCGCGAGTTTGCGTGTGAAAAGATAAGAACGTACGTAAATTCTTAAAAATATCCCGGTGTATCTAATGCCTGACAGGTGACTCGATAACATTGCCAACCGTTTAATATTAGTCCTGTTTTAAATAGGTCCAAACGAAACATGTAGATAATTGTTTAATATTTAATTCAGATAATAGCGATATGCTTGTAACTGGCAAACATGTTTTGAAAGAAATATAAGAAATACAGTAATGCTTACACGTTGCTATTATACATTATATGTATATGTTTATATTATACAATATAAACTAAGCAATAAAACGCACGCGTTCACAAACGCTAAGCGATTATCATCTCAACAGCGATAAACGAACAAAACAAACGCATTAAACGTAGCCATGAGATAAGAGTGCCCCCTCCTCCCGCCATCTCTCGTTGCTCTGTTAACACGAACGATGCACACGCCGTGGAGATGTGTCTGTTTTAATCTTATTGCCAATTCGATTCGTGACCGGTTCACGCGATTAGAGAATTCGATATACTTTAGAGGGGTAACTGTTACTGATAAATGTTAATATTAAGTGTTCTTTCTGGTTCTATCTTAATACTTTTGAACATATTTATGTTGAGTACACTTAAAAGGATGTTTTAATATTGAATAAACATATTAAGGTGTCGGCGGTTCATGTTTTGATCACCGTACACCACTGTCATTACACATAGCGCCGGGCTTACATGTGTCATGTTTAATTTACGACCGCGGGGTGACGAAAGGGGCGAAAGTGTGTGCGGTGTTCGCTGGCGGCCGTTCGCCGTGGACACGGGCTCAGGGAAATATTCATACGCGATTACCAACATAGACATTACAATTATATTAAACAGTTACAAGTATTCGTACGCCAATAGGCTCGTTCTCGATTGTATGGGAGGTATAACGTTAGTGTACAAGATGACTGTTCTACACTGCTCTGTCTACCTCTTCGATAAATAGAGCCGTGATATCATATTATTTTATCAAAATATAAACCGTGTCTTAACTACGTTAGGCCCCTGTGTGACATGTATTGGAATGGAACGATTGCGTTTGGAGGATTACTTTTTATTATCTTCACAATTATGAAACATTTTATCTATCTACTGTTGTACAGGGATATTTTCTCAAAACGGAAATGATTAAGATCATAGCTTCGGACGCTGTTGGAGTGCGGGTTGGTGAATGTGACAGATTAATAGTCCTTATTCAATATATATGAATTATAAGTAAGTTCTGTTATTGATACCACGAATGTATTAAAATAAATTCGTTGTCGTAGTGCTCCTGTGCGGGCGGCGGTTCATTCATCTCTGTTACGAGCCCACGTGGGTGAAGGGGCAAATCCGCTTAAGTTGGTGTATGGGAAAACAATTTGTCCCTGGATTTAGGACAGGGTCGGCTTATATCTAAGCTCTGTTAAGTTTTTCAATAAAAAAGGTGAGAAAAATGGAGTGCAGTGGTACGTTGATAGCAAAGAAGAACCGGAGATAATTTACCGTCGGTAAGTATTTGTGTACTATTTGTTTAAGGAGTGGAAAGCGAGTAAGATGTCTGTCGTTGCAGAGAATGAGTATCGGTATAAGTAACCTGTGGGTTCAGGCGCCGGATGGTGTTTAAATTCATTCTTCCTTCATCATTCATCCTTCAAACGCTGAAGGAACATCCCCTGCGTACGATCTCGATGTATAGAAATAGGTCATCTATTCCGCAGTAGAACTTGAACTCACTGGTGAAACATGGTAATGCAACACTTGTTTCTGCCTACTCTCCGGGGATTACAGGTGTGATGCTACGTTTACGTTTTGTGACCATTTGTACTTATAATATGTAGTATTCTGAATATATTGCTACAAAAAATATGCATAAAGTTTTGTTTTATTTGATTTTATAATTTCCTTCTATTGGATTTTAGATGTACCTATTTCAATCAAAATGTTATAAATTCGAATTTATAAAATCTTCCACATTTATATCGCGATTTCGCCTCCGAGCGATAAAATTACAAATGTTACGCTTTGCATTGTATTCATAATCACCGTTTTCAAATCTAAACGATGTATTCAAAATATTCGATTGGAAAAGGGAAGAGGTATTTCGTTGGGCGCACTTCGCCTCACCTCGACAATGATCTAACGTCGAACAGCCGATCCTATCGCTGTGGCCGATGGCCGCGCTCTGTCTTCTATTAAATAATACGGCACGCGCGCGTGTACGCAAATGAGCGTCAAGTTGGGACCGAATTATATTTATCAGGCGCGCGCAAGAGGGGGCGGGCGACGCGAATTTCGTTTTCGCGGAGAGTTGAGTGAGTTAAACCGCCAAATAAAAGGTGGGTCGTCGAGTCAGCAGCAAGTTGCTGACTTTCACTTTGCTGAGCTTTAGCCCAGTGTCACAGTTGGGGCGATAAGTGACAAGATAAATACGCGCGTAAGGTTTGTAAGGGTAGAAATGCTTGGTATTGGTTGCTATCTGCCTAGCTCGTAACTGAACTTCCGTGAAAATATAATAATAATAGGATTCAAGAAAGTGATTATTTACACACAGAAAGTACATATGCTCAAATGTTCTATATGTATGAGATAATTCGTAATATGTACCAGCAATAACTTTCCAGCTGTTGTGTTGCTAGAACTGATGACTATAAGAGCAATATTTTCTTTACGCCACTCATACTTTATAATATTCAAATTTGACACCTGGAAATAATAAAAATACTTGTGATCATTGTATATTTATTCAAAGCGGGAATCAAACCTACAGCGTCCGTTTTAACAGTCACGTTTGCTTACCACTGGATGGATTAAAATAAATATACAGTCGCTTATAGCGTAAGGCCTTTTTCAGACACGTTGCTAATGAAGTTGTGAAATCCGCGCGCAACGTACAGAACACTCTTTATCCGTACGATGATCTAAACGCGAGGGTCTCGTTAGGCTGCGATTACACTCGCCTCCGGACGTACGATTGTATGCGGGATAACGAACGGACTCGCTCCAACTAATATGAGTTTTATCTGTTTTATGAAAATATTCTTTGTTTATAATGCAAAACGAAACGCCACGCTTGTGATCCGCGAAGAGGTAAGTAGAGAAGTGTAGTACAGTTGACGTGACGTTTCGTAAAACATATTTCGAACGTAGAACGTATGTATAACTTTATCATAGAACAGTATGTTAAAAACCAGGAATGGTGTAATTATTATTAAAATGATATTGAATTAGTTAAGTAAATGTTAACTGTTACTATCTGTGAACAGGCCCATCAAAGTTTTCAAGAAGGCATTCGAAGAGAACACTCCAACAACTTTTAATACGAAGATGTTCGTTTCAGTTTGGAAATTGTAAATTACATTGGCCCACGAATTGACGCTTCTGAAGCATATAATGTATATTACTGATTAATTTAATGAATGAGTCTTAATTCCAGGAGTTTAGTATTGACCACGAAAATGCATCGGCCATAGTATTTCAATAATCCAGTATTATATTGCTATATAAGTTATAAATATAAACCTCTAGTTTATAAAATCACTTTGACTATAGGTATAATTATCTAATTCATGTTTTGTCGGTTTTGTGCTTAAAACAAACGTTAACGTGTCAGATAGAGAGTTCCTGATTATATGACGATTTATTAAATTGACATATAAGTATAATATAAAATTTATTTTATTGTTTGATCATTTTTAATATAAAAGAATAAAGGCGGCAACGTTAGACATTCCTGTCCTGTATTTTAACGGCTCTGAGACATAAAAGACAAAAGTTAACATGTATTTAAAATTAATAGAATTGAACAATACGTCGATATTTGAAAGTCGTAGACACGAGTTCGTTGAGAAAACGTTAGGTTTAAATGCTTATTAGGAAGTGATTAAAAATTGAGAGATTATGGTTGCAAATATTATGTTCCAGGTAAAGTATGCTTCATCTGTTTAGTACATTCATGCACTAAATGATTCCTTTCCTTCTTTCTACCCTAAGGTTGTCTGGTGGAGATCGCTTGTTAGCGATAAGACCGCCTTTTGTGTCCTGTCCACTTTCTGCTGCTTTTTTGTTTCTTAGTTTGTTGGTGTATAATAAAGAATAATTGTATTGTATTGTATTGTATTCTTTTAATTGCCGATAACGCGGATTCATTATTGTGATTTGCTTCTTTTTTGATAAAATACACCGGCTAAATTCAAGCGGTGTTTCAGGATATCCTGACTATTATCGGATTTATCTGAAACTTCATGAGATGCTCCGATCTGATTAACGTTGCGAAGATTTCTTTTTTTCATTTGAAAAGTGTAAACGAGTATTATTGACTGGCGTCGGACCAAACTTAGGCAAACTTAAGTGCTTAATGTATTCATATCAAATAAGTTGTTACGTACCTTTATTGAGATATATTTAATATGTTCTAAGATGACATGTCCCTGACACTGAGTGAGAAGTCTTTTGTAAAATATTTCCATTAGAACTTTGCGAAAGAATATCGCTGTTGAACTTTAAGTACTTATTTTATTTAGTATTTATTAAGTAACTCATTTTGCATGTATCAAAATATTCTCGTTAACTATATCGTGATATAATATTTTTTTATGTTATTTAACTTTAAACTTATACAAGAATTATGTTCATAATTTTTTTACTGTATCATTTACGTGTATACTAGCCGAGCTTTTTAAATTCTGGTTAAACAACTGGAGAGAAATAAGAAGCTAGAGAAATAAATGGCTTTTCCCTCGTACAAACAAGCTTTAATGAAATTCCACACCCTTATAAACTCATGCATCGTCTTAGAAGGCCGTAATAATTACATCTTATTAATATGGGGTAAGCCGTAGGCGTCAATCCTCGCGCCAAATTAGAGATTTAATAACAGGCGTGTAACATAACCGAAATAAGAGTTAATAAGCTAATAACGACCGTTATAACGTCGCTGGTATGTGGGTGTAATATCAGCGGGGACCGGTCAGGATGTGGAACGAATGGCGGAGGTAACAGAATAACTCTATGTAAGTATCTACCGTTAGTAGTGTAGCTAGATGCTCTACTCGCTGATAGGCGGCGGCGGAGGCGGTGAAACAGGGTTCTGCGATCCCAACTTACATTCACAGCGTGGTGGTTGCGGGCGAAACCACTTTAGGGGAGGATTTTATCCACTACTTTATCATTTACATTTAGACTGGGACATGCTGTTGATGGTGAATTCTCTACAACCTAATATAGTTACGATGTCTCAAAATAACAGGAAATGTACAGAACATGGTTTCAGATTGTTAACGATTGAAAGATTACGGTCAGCGGTAAAATTTCACAAGTGTTTTTATCGTCAGTTTAATAGGCGTTCAACATCGTAGGTAAGTCGTTGGCCACAAACTGGTACCTTTAATAATTCGCCCCGTAGGTGAGGGGGTGGGAGGAGGGGATACGCCACAGGCAGTCACGGCACGCGACACACACGCATCCAGAGGCAACGCTCGAAAGGGTTGCGGTCAAAGTAAAAAAGACTATAATTCACATCCGATAACAGTATAAGTGCGGATCGCTATGCAGGACCACTACAAATCTCATTTAAAAGTATTTTATATGTAGGATGTCGCTACATCAACAAAGATTTAAAGTATATTTCGTTCCTTCTGTTTGGTGGAATATCTTATTTTTATATATTTTTTATTACTGTATAAGTACAGTGATAAACATGGTACATACTATAATATTTATACATTTTTACATTTGTGCTTGTTATACACTTGCACTTGTTATATATTAGCACTTGCTATGTAAGTATTTGTAGGTTACTTACATACATACATACATATTTTCACGTCGGGTCCCTTACGGGGTAGGCAGAGAGTACGGAGTGCCAAATATCTCTAGGTTACTTGTTATACAATTATAGTTGTTATACATTTGTACATGTTAAATATTTATACATATTATATAATTAAACTTGTTAGACATTTGTGTTTATTATATAATTATTCTTGTTATACATTGTACTTGTTAAACATTCGCACTTGTTATACTTTTGTACTTGTATATTTGTACATGTCCCACATTCATACATGTTATACATTTGTACTAGTATATTTGTATTTATTATACATTTGTTTTGTGACACATTTGTACCTGGTCTACGAGTATGATCAGCAGTTCAAGAGTTAAAATCTCCATAACACATTAAATATTATATTTCTTTAGGAGACACGAAAAAAACTGCAGGCTTTTTTATTAGTGAACAAAACTTAAACAAAGTCATTATTAGTTTAGGTTTTGTATGTGAATGAGTAGTATAGTCCCATACAATAGTCCCAGCTGGCCGCGTTACCATCATCATAAGACCAGTCTCACCTGCTCACAGTCAACGTTGAACGACCACCTTGTAATATGTTACACTTTATATTACACTTGAAATAGTAACGACACCGAACAAAAAACCTCCACAGACACCAAGTGCTCGAAATATCCAGCGCTCGCTCGCCCTAAACACTTCATTTGAATATTTAAACCAGATAAGTTCACGTGCCGAAAAACTGCCGTCTCCCGCGAGCCTTCTTGTAACACGTAAGTGAATATAATCATATATTATCGAATATAAAATTTGCCTTTCATGGGCAGACGTGCGCGGGCTGCGAAACCGAGCCAAGTCCGAACGGGGCTCGTAAACAGTTGTAAAAGCGGGCGGTAAATAATTTGGCGTGACGGCTTTTTTAACTGTTCTCGACACGAGTACATCTTTTTTTACGACTGACTTGTGTTATACACGAAAATAGAATGAGGTAATTAGGTATGTTTTTATCAGAAAACAAAAATATAAAAATATATTTTAAGAAAGAGAAATAGGTACAGAGGTGCATGAGTATTAATGTAGGTAGACCGTGTGAGGGTCTATAACTAATTTTAAAGCATATTCAGATAAGCAACAACATGTGAAAACTAATTTAATTATTGATAGCAATTCAACCTTTGTCACTTTAAAGTAGAGGTGCATACATTCGCTAACTAAATATGTATTTTGTTAGCTGTCCGGTGCAAACATAATAGAGATAATTATACAAAAGTTTCTAACACAGTAACTTGAAGGTCTTTTGATAGATTTAATATAACTTTAATTCACTTTGATTGCCCCGGTTGTCGTGTTAGATGCGAGCACATCTGCTGATGCTAATTTACATTTTGTAGTAAATGTGCGCGAGAGATGTGCCCGGTGTGTGGCAACAGACACCGCATACTGGATCACAAGCGTTACTGCTGGAACGTGGACTGGTAGGACGTTGTGTAGAAGAAAATACGCGCTAAGCGCTGCTGTGTTCCGGTTTGAAGGGTGTGGCAAGGGAGACATACTTTTTCGAGGCATTCCAACTTAGTCCTCTGGGCTGGAGGCGCTTCTGTGGTCGACTTATCTGGGGTTGATCACAGATGTCCGTGGGCGGCAGTGACCACTTACCATCAGGTGGACTGCATGAACGTCCTCTACTTCCTTGTTATAAAAAAAATTGACATGGTTTTAAAATTTCCAAAGGAAAGATTTAATATTTTATCTTTTATAGCGTTGTACATATTTGTCTCTTCCGAGTGACCTGGCGATACACTTAATTCGTTCGTTCCATTACAGACTCCCAATCGCTATGACGTAGAGGCTAATTACTTTGTAAGTTGAGTGCCTCTCACTCGCTTCCGGTTTTGTGCCTCAAATGGCAATAAGTTGCGGTTAATAAAGACAGTATAATTTACTTTTTGGTGTATAAATATTAATTTTAATGCTGCTGCTTTTTTATGAGAACTTTCTGGAAGCCTTGTATCTGTTATATTATTTTATGAAAATAAGTGTTCAAGAAAATGAACATTCGATAAGAAAGATTTATCGATTTTTTGTTTTGTTTTGTTTATGTATTCTTATTGTTACCATAGTAATCTGCTGTTAGGTTACCCGTTACAAGTCAAATGAAGTTGAAAAAAAAATGGTAATTTTTCAAAAACTAAGGTTATAATAAAGTTTACGACACAATTTTCTTTTCTGGCACCTTTCAAATTTCACAATTTCATTTTCCGTCTTACATTCGCCCGCTGCAGTTTCAATATTCCAGAAAATTGGTTCCGTTCACGTCACAACGAAATGTCTAACGTTGGCGGGTTGTAAGTTCTTGTTTGCTTGTTGGAAATTTGAACTTGATCAACACGTTATTGCCGAACTTTGTACCGGGTTACGTTGATGGGGAGAACGTGAAAGACTTAGACAAGAACTGTGGGAGGATGCTATTACAACATACTCTACGCACACCGGTGATGAGACTATATTATTTTATCATCATCATCACTGAGTCTATTGTATACCACTGCTAGGATTATGCTCATAATTTCCAGCAGACCGCGTCCTAAGTATAAGGTGTTACAATAAATTGTTTATACAATCACATCTTAAAAACATAACTTTACGCCTGTAATCCCAAAACAGGTAGGCAGAGGAATGCAGAACACTCCGACGGTTCCCCAGTTACGTTTACATCTCACTATTGAAGGTAATCTATTGCCATGCATCGTGCACATATCCAGACTCCGAGCCACTACTAGAAAATCTAAATTAGAAAATTTTGTAGTGTTCGACACGGGGTCTGAACCCGGACCGAAATTGAACCTCCCGATCGGCAGTCGCACTTGCCACTAACACGACCAAAGAGGCGTCTTAAGAGATTTTACAGCTTAAAACAATATTGAAAAACAGAAGACGTTATTGTTGAAAAAAAAACGATCAATAGACAGGATTGATGACGTAGCACGAAGATATGACGATCAAGGATAATAAAATGCTTTATGTTTAGATCATAAAAGAAGGAATATAATTTTGATATGAGATTAAAAAAACACTGAGTAAACATACATAAACTCTATTAATGGTACAGTCAATCTCTGCGTACCGAGTATATACCAAGAACAAAGTCTAATGCGTAAATGTTCAAATGGAAAGAAACAAGATACGGATCTGTACAGTTTGTTATATCATATAATTCACGAACCTTGCTTCTCAGCACCAGTTCTGTCCATTGATTACTGTTATAATAGTCTCTAGAAAATTCAGTATTAAAATAGCACAAGTTAAAAGGCTAAACGTAGCTTAGTAGAAGTCGAGTGTAAAGTCAGCAAGAGTGAGAATCCGAAGAGTGTCTTATGATGAGACGCAGTATTCTCCGTTATCCTATTTCAATTTCAACGCTCCATTGATTGCAGATGCCGGGAGCGGTATTCTTTTGCAGTCACTAAGCAAAACGAGGTGGAACGACGCAAAACAGCCCAGGTGGGAGCGGGACGGTGTATATTTTTATACAGGGAGACGAAAATATCGAAAAAAGTTATCGCATCAAAGTCTCCACGCCCGTAAAGGTCTCATTAAAAGTGCTTTGTGAAAGAATTCGCTCCAATTTATAAGGCAGTCAGCGGTAGATTGGTCGGAAAGTAAATAATGACATTTTCTCTTGTTTAAACGAACTCGCCTCGGCCGAGTTATGTCGCTCTCTAGTTAGAACTGAACCCTTGTCCGTCGACCTCCCGTCGTTTCTTCATTTTTGCTATCCACTGCACTTGTTTGTGTTTACAGATCCCGACGAAACTTCTATGAAACTACTACTTTTGATTGAATGACTTATAGTTGCTGCTATTTCAATGCTTTGAGCTAAGTGATAGAAAGCTCTTAGGTCTTTTATGTGTGGATACGTTTTTATTATTCACGTTGCTTAGGAAATACTTTCATTATTTCGTCGAAACTTTTAGTATATAAAAGGAAGGAAAAAGCAATAAGGGTTTACACAGGTTTATCTTAAAGTGACCGTAATCCTGTTATGATTGCAGATCGAAGGCGAGTAAAGGAATAGGCGATTAAGGCCGGCACAAACACAAAATAAAGCAGTTCATTTTTTGTAGGTAACTCGTTGTAATTTATCGGTAGTAGTAACGTCATTATGGAAATGTATTGCGAATTTAACAGACGTTAAACCTAATAGTCAAAAGTCCAATAAATATTGAGTTAAAAGTTTGTCATTAAACATTACACTACCAGTCGAACACGATAAAGTAATACAACACGAGAGGGTCAAACTTTGTGCAACCGTAAATCGGATAGGTGTCCCTTGCCGCGCGACCAACGCCGACGCTAGTGGTATACGTTGGTTTATTCCACGTCGCACGAATAAAAATCAGTGACCGTAAAGCGAAGGGCGCAGTATCGAGTGTAGTGACACCTCGTAAATCCGCCATGTATTCGTTCATAGGCACGACGTATTCCTTCACACTTCTACTGATGTCACATTTTCAGTCCAGCGGAGCGCGAAATAAGTACATTTTTGCTCACGAGCCGTAATAAAAAAATAATGACATGTTTTAAAAGTAAATCCGCCGCTCTGCCATTGACAGATGACGACGCGATCGCGCCGCGTCAAGTTTTCAGGGAATAAATGGGTGAAGCTCCACACATTTTTCGACTTGAGTATTTTAATGACGCTTTATTTGAATTTTTTGTTACATTGAAATTTTTATAGTATATATTCATTACAACAAATTAGAGTTCTGTCTTATTTTTCCATGTTATGGTTTGTCGTGAACGATTTTTGTTATCATAATATAGGTAATTACAATATTAATGTATCATCTTCTTTTTTTAATTTATTATGAACTGACCAATCCTTATTATTATTGCTTACAAAACTGACCACGAAAAAAGTAGAAAAAAATCAATTCAATTCATGAATCGATCTTCCACCACCAATAGATGGCGCACGAAGCGCATTCGTTTCGAGAGTGAGGTGTAAAACGTTTCAAACCTGCGTGCGATTCTAGATTCACGGCGGTCGGGAATTTTTTCGTCTCGTGTCGTTTCGTTTTATTGCTACAGTTACATGTCCGCTGCTTTATGGCGGTAAACGTTCGGTTTTACGGAGAGAAAAACGCCGATCAGTGTGATGCGAATGTTATTGGTGCGTTTTCCTGATTGCGATTTTCGATATGATGTGGTGATTGACGATGACGTCACACGTAATAATTCGGTCCCATCTAGAATATTCAATGGTGAGCGAGTACAAGGACAAATTTATATTTTTGTGTGTTGACGTTTATTAATGCCTCAAAATGCTCACACATTGTCTTTGTATTGTGGAGATAGACGCAGTGGAATGGAGATAATACTAATACTGATATAAGATCACTGATAGATGAAAACAGGTTGAATATTTTTTGCTAAACTTTATATGAAAATGATATTTTTCACATTAGCATAAACAACATATTAACAATTCAAAATATATCATGAAATATAAATAAAACGAGTAACAATGGCGCAAATTCGAGCGTGGTTAGTACGAATGCTTGTCTACGTCTGCGAGAACACTAACGAAGACTTCATGTAGAGTTAATGTAGAGTGTCGGGTATCAAAGGGCGCGGCGTGTCGCGCTGCGCGCGGTCGCGTGTAATCCAAGAGTGTTGAGTGAGGCGACTGGCGTTCGTCTTGGTGACGCCACGGTGAACGCGGCCGCCGGCGCGGCGAGCGTAGCGTTCGAGACGTTCGTTAAATTAATACATTTCCGAGCCCATGTGGCGTTTAATTGATATTTATCTACTTTGTTTCTGTTTATTAATATTGATGGAATAAAGGAGTCATGATTAATTTCGTTCGTGCAGCCCGAACATCATTATTACTTAAGGAAACTCGAGGAGAGATACGTTTGTTTATGTACAAATATATTAATCCGGTTCATATTAAATATATACAAACTACATAATCAGCTTTGTTATGGTTTGGTAAGCAATATTATAATGATATAGGTACATATATTTCGTTATGTTTTTCGTCTTACTTTTTTCCGTCGTGATGAGTCTTAGATTAAGCGTTAGTTACGGCGCTGGGCTTCAGTGCGGCCAATTCAGGCAATTCGGTCGGCTGAAAGCAAGTCAATTGTCCCACGAAATATAATATGATTTTATAAGGGGATTTATAATTTCGGCTGTGTGGGATGACGGTATCAGTGACGCTGCAGGGAGAAATGGATCCGGCAAGTCGAGTGCGGCGCGAAAAATCTATTATCAGATTTTGCGATAATCTCTACGAGAATGTCCAACATAAATTTCACATAAATTGAAAAATAAGCTTACTTAATTATAAAGGCCTATAATGATATAGCACGCAGGTCTCA
>DWEI01000905.1:0-18683 GCA_018245875.1 Mysoria ambigua | reverse complement strand
GAAGTCTATTTATTTAGTTGTTCAGAGGACTATTTTAACAAGAGTCATTTAGATTTTAAAGTCATAATTACCATTATATTTAAAAAAAACTCGTTCTGCTTTACGTGGATTCTTAAAATATCAATAAATACCTACAGCAAAAGTATTATAAAAAAAAACTGTAAATTTACAAATTCAGCATTGTACACTTAAAAGTTGACCCATGTACAATCTATTGTATGCAAACATAGCATACAGAAGTATATTATATAAAACATTTGTCTCAATCGATCAATAAATTAACGAAAAATAATTAACATGATAAAAAATAACAATCGAAATTTGAGGTGTAATCCAAAGTTATAATAATAATAAGTAACAATTCATAAATTGAATCAGTATAGTAACATTCAGTAGTAGTATAGTATATCAGTAGAGTAATATTTGGAAAGGTTTAAAATAAAATAAGGTGAGGAGTGAGTGGCAAATTGCCGAGTTGTCAAAACAACTTGATATTGATAATTGATAAACAAACTAGCCTTGCTTGTAATTCGGTTTGATCATATCTACAACATGGTTTTAATGGAAACACGAATCGTTTCGTGGTTACTGCGAACAATAACGGTACTGGTATCGTCGGCCGCGTACGAGACACAAGATACTCAGCACAGATGAAGTTGAAGACAGTTATCGCAAGTATCCTTTTTGTGGCCAGTATGAGCTCCCCTTTCAGGTTTTCCCGGCGCGCTATGTCTTGGGGTTCTTCAAGTATGCAAGGAAAACAGCTCCCCATCAGAACCGGCAAAGCATTGGCCATTCCTTGGAAAGTGGTCGCGTACCATCAGGCCCGCCTGCCTCTTTGCCAGGTTTAATTTGCAAAAATACAAATCGGTGACAACTGACAAGTGGCATATAATTATATCTTTAAAATACGACTAGGAGGAAATTCTTTCCTCAAAACACTCGTTTTTTCTCTTCAATGTTAGGATATTGACACTCTTCGTCTGTACTGTCTCTACTAACATCAAATCAAACTAGCCCTATCTGTCGGAGCTGAAAGTGCGCCAAATTCATAAACCTATTATTCATTGGGGATATTCATATCGAAAGTCTACAGAGAATCTAATATATACTCAACAAAATATACATTTCGCTCGCTCGTTCGATGTGATGCCGTTAAAACCTCGGAAATATGGATACCTATTCAATGGCTCCCAATGCCGTGTCCTTGGTATATATCGGGGCGTACTCGAATAAAGTAATTTTACGCAAAGCGTATTGTCGATAGATCACTTTTCATACCAGAGACTTAAATGTTGAGTTTTGTCACTTGAAGCGAAGAGAAGGCTAAGCTAAAACACGGCTTAAAACTTCAAACTAAAATAAGACTTAAAATCTCAGCGGTAATTGCGGTAATTGTTGTGTCACTGAGCTACAAATGGAATGGGTAGCAACGACTTATACACCGTTCTCTCCCGTTCAACAACTTCGTACAATTGTGTGCAAATTACTATGCATTGTGGAGTTAAATTACAAAGTAAAAGAATATGTGTTTATGTTACATCCATAATTTGTCAGTCTATTGGATTTCGGTTCAGAAATCGATACATTTTATGATGGTGTAAGATGTATGGCACCGGTCCGCGCAACCACTTTCTAAAGTCTAACTAACTCTTTACTTTTAAAAAATCAGTGATAATAAAAATAATAAACTTAACATCACGCCTGTAATCCCCGAAAAGGTAGAACACTTCCACGCTTAACTAGTTACGTTTACATAACATTATGGAACAGGTTGTGAGCCTATTGTCATACACATCCAGGATCCGAGCCACTACTAGAAAATCTAAATTAGAAAAATTTTGTAGTGTTCGACCCGGGAATCGAACCCGGGACCTCTCGATCGGCAGTCGCAATTCCAAACAACACGACCAACGAGGCAGTCGACAATAATATCTTCATACGCTTTAAAAATAATATCACATTAGTGGAGTCTCCTTTCAAGCTCCAAACTGTCTGCGGTATTAGAATCCAATTAGTCGGAGAGCCTTTTGGTGAATAACGGTGATTCCAGGTGGAGAATATTTGAACGCCAGAACTCACCTCGCTGCCGTCCTGCTGCGCATTGCACTTGCTGATGTTGAGTGTGCCGGATATGAAGTCGTTCTGCACGTCCACTATCAGGAACGCGCTGACCGGACGCACGATCTGCACAGCCAGATTTAGGACATTACCTTACCAGCAAAAATCAAGGTCACCAGAACAGCCAGGGTGACGTTAAATTATAACTCTGACCATAGGCGATGCTTGATTATATTATCGATATAGAATCATATGATATGATCATCTGTTAGAAATTCTGTTAGAGGAAATCCACGTCTAACCAAGAAAGGGCTGACATGATCTGATGATCACGACTGATGGATGAGAATATGCTTGTTGGTTCCAATAAACCATGGTGTTAAAAAATTAAACAATTACTCAGACCATGGATTCCCTGACACTGGACGGTATTGGCCTCTTAAGTTCTGCTAATAGTGGTTTTCACAAAGTAAAATAACAAACCACTTTGATCCAATGGTTCCAGCAGAAGGTGAACTCCTCCTTGTCGATGAACCCGTCACCGTCCTTGTCGAACACCTGGAACACGTGCCGCGCCTTCTCCTCTGACAAGGGATAGATGTGGCCCTTGTCGTTGCGGAACAGAGCTTTGCAGATCAGCCGGAATTCATCCAGATTCAACTTTCCGTCTCTGACAGTTGGGGAAAATTTAGATATATTTTAATGAGAACATTACAATTTTTATATTAATCGACAATAACAAAATTATGGACTTCAAATTGATAAAATAATAGACAAAACAATTTGCTCAAAGACTCGGCTGTATGACCATTTATTAGTCAAAATTAAAAAGACTTCGGTCACTCTGTTAGTATCAGAATCTATATTACTCTAATAATACATATTTGTAACTCAATAGTATTAATGTATCATGAATATAATATACATAATACAATTAAATTATAATTTTCAATTCACATACTTTAAACTGTGCATATTTAATGAACTGTTCCATGGATGTGGTTTCATATTTCAAACGGTCTAGTGCTTATATATGTGCTGTCATATTTTTATCGGAATAAAGCTATTACCTTTCTTTTTCTTTGGTTGTTCTAATAGAACAAGAAATATATTACTAGATTTCATAAATATTTTAAAATCCATGTCATCCTATGTGATTTTAAAATCCATGTCATCCTTGGTGATTTTCTCTTAGGTGCAGGAAAAATTATTACATATTGACAAAAATATATTCTAATGTGCAAAATTATTACTTATGTTCATCAGTGTACACACGTACTGATGACTCGGCACAACCAAATACATTCCATTACAGTGTCATTTCCATGTATTTTAAAACAAGGAATTTTTGGCTTATAAGTTAATTGTAAATGTACAATAAACAAAATATTTTTTTTAACTACTGATTCGTTTTTAAAAGAATATTCATTTTTAAAAGTATAGGAATATAATTTAATTATTCAAAATAAAATATATTTTAAAATAAAGCAACATTTGTAACAATGTAACTATTGAAATTTATCTAAATTGAAAATTCTAAAAACCTTACATAGGTCAAAAATAAATATTTCAGTATTTCATCATTATAAGATCAAATAACTGGCAAAATTAAAGATAATATGTTTGTTGTGTTCGGCACACTACAAAAAGTTTTGAAAGTTTCATTTCTGTAATATTTGTCTCTACGCAACTGATTCGGAAAAATTATACCAACTTTAAATATATATGTATGGAAGTTCTGTTAAATTTATAAATTGCTATCTTCAGTATAAATTCGAAAACACATACCCATCTTTGTCGAATGTTTCATAGCATGCGTCCATATCGAACAAACAATCTTCGGCGACTGGGGAACCGCAAGAAGGCTCCGACATCGTTGCTTGTATCGGAATGAACCTCCCGCCCAATACAACCCTATTTATATGGTAGTCGAGCATCGCGAAGTGAGTTCTTAACTACGTTTGAAATTCAAATTATTCACCGGTAAACAAGGAATATGTCACGTGAGTGAGTTCTTGAACTGTATCTTTTTAAATCCCAGCCTTTAAAAGGACACTTTTATTTCAGTTTTTTCGAAAATCAAATGACGAAATCATTGTAATGCCTTATTACTAATATGTACAAGATAAATTGATCATTGCATATGTCACTGTCATATGTCAATGTCATAAATAACGTTCATGATTTTGACAAAAACGGGAAGGAAAAATGATAATTATTAATATACAATATTATACATCCACAAAAATACATTTTTATCAGATATTGCCATTCTTCTAGTAGTGACTGCTTCGCTTCCTAAATGTTAATGTCTATTTACTTTATCATTGATATTTAAGAAATTAAAAAAAAAAGAAACTAATGTCAAGTTCCTCGCGAGCGCGAAGCGTCATTCGTATATTCAGTCTTTATTTTGCGACTTTGTGGATTGTGCTAGAATATACGGAGGGAACTTTTTAGTGTGAATACAATTGCCGACCATTTGGTGTCTTAAATAATATTAACGACGTATATAAATATTTTGTCGAGTGAAGTAAATTATATTGTTTGAGGAAAAAAATACATCCGGCGAAATGGTGATTGAAAAAGTACATGGCTTGCAAAATACAACTATAAGTCTGAGCGAGCGTTTTACGCTGATGACTGCCGAGTATCTAAGACGTATCACAAGGCCTCGCAAGCGGGCCAGTTTTGGTAGTTATCAAAAACCTATGTTCCGATGGTTTGTGCCTAATCAAATGACCCTCCGAATGCAGCAAACTTTACGTGTAAGTGCTTCGAAATACAAATTTTACGCATACCTACAATATTATACGTCAATTTATTTTAATAATTTCAACATTTGTTTCGTTAAAGATCTGATTTATATAATTATTATTTATTTTCACACATGCATTGGAGAATTTAGAATCAGCATAAAAATCTACTTCATCTTTACTCCTATGTTGAATATGTTTTAATCCATCCCGCTGGGCATTTGTACTGTGTACTAAAGTGTACATTTTTAGAGAAACCTACAAATTACATTCCAATTAGAAATGAACAGTTTTAAAAAGTAACCTTTTAGAATACTTCATTTCTTTTCTGTGTGTGGTTCCTTATTGAGCTATAAGGAGTTTACATAAATACTTCAAATTAAATTAAACATAAAATCACACTTATAATTTTCAAGTTGAAGAAGGGATTTGACTCTACTCAGTTTAGCATCACAAATGTATTTTCAAAAACTTTCCGAATACTTGAAGGTGTGTGACGAAGCAATTATTTTCAGCAAGCACCAGTAAGGGCGAGGCTTGGTATGCCGGGCTTGAGACGGTTTGGCAGTGAAGGCAACCTACCGGGCTTGCAGCGTTCAAACAGTGTTGATGGCATTAATCAGTTCAGAGACAAAATTCCATGGAGACAGTCTAATGGTAACTTGAGGTTAGTTGAACATATTGATGCTTCAATTGCTGAAATAACTCCATAAAGCAAGAAGTTGAAAAAAATAATAGAATATTATCTTGTTTTTTCTTATTGCAATTTCAAAAATATGACAGACTCAATTATTACAAACTCAACTTAGATTTGACTGGCCTATTGGTGCAGAGGTTAGTAAACCTGACCATTGCACTGGGGGTAGTGGGTTCGATTCCTACCCAGAATAAATATTTGTATGATGAGCACAAGTATTAAATAATTAAATAATATATAATAAGTATTAATGAAATAATTCATGATAAAGTTGTAGCAGACCTCAATCATTCAAAGTGCTCTTGTTCTTATTTTGTTTGTTGTTTACACAGCTTGCTTATTGACTTACACATTGGTATACACAGTTGGCTTATTTATGGGTAACACAAGCGGTACCGGTTATTAAGGCCACTTACAGACTATTGGGCTGTTATCTAACGAACACCTTTTTGATATTTCACTTTTCGTTATTGTTCACAGTAGGGCGAGTTCCGTCAGCAACCTGTCCCGGGCGTCTTGGCACGGGCGCGGCGGTGTCACGCGCGTGGCCAGGCGCCCCGGACACGTCGGGGGCCGGATGAGGTAAACGGTCACATCTTCACCCGATGCCTTAGCAGTTGCGACCAAGTTAGAATGAATAGGAAGAAAACTTAAATAAAAAAGGTACTTTTCTATTGTCTCAAGCTATATAGAAAAGTTTGTCTGTCTGTACTTATAAGTTTATTACATGCAGTGGATGCATATTTAATGCGCAGAGTGGTTTAACACTGAAAGTGAGACAAATGTTTCATATGTAATGTTATATGGTTTGAACGACATTCGCATGCACATCTGTGAAGGCTTGGTCGATGCCAACATAAAATATTTCGTCCACAGAGCCGTAGGCTGGCGGCAGGCGGCGCGGCAGCCGGCGGGGCGCGCGCGCGGTCGCGGCCGGGCTAGGGGTGTGTATTAGAGATGTAACGAATATTCGCATTTTTTACATATTCCCATTCGCAAAACTTTGCGAATGTTTTGCTAGTATAAATATCAGAAGAAAAAAAATAATAACATCGATATCCATTTATTTATTATGTTTTTAATACAACAAAAATCAATTTTCAGTAAATCATTTGGTTACATTACTTATTTACTTGAGCAATAAAATATGAGCTTGTAGACAATGAAACTTAAACAAAAATATATAATGCGATGAAAACAAACAAAAACAAATTCTATGAAATTTTCTAACAAAAACTGAATATTCGCATTCGCGAATGTCAATGGCAAATATTCGCATTAGTCAATGTTCAAAAGTGACGTGAATTCGTGACATCACTACTCTGTGCTGTATCATGTGCAGCAGTGCACTGGGAACTGTGTTGTGATGTCATGGTGTCGAGACGTCGATGGCGGAGCGATTGTAACGAGCTACACTGTCATAAAATGTGATGATTTATCAACATAATAACGAGATTATATTTCTTTCCAGGTGGTGTAAATCGCAGCCAGCAGTACCGGCTACAACAGAACAACAATCAGCAGAATGAGAACCAACAAAACAACAATCAAAACAACAGAAAACCCAACCAGCCGTTCAAGAAACTGCCCACTAAAGAGGAACTCGACGCGCAGCTGGACGAATACATGGCGACGTCTCAAGTGGCCCTGGACAAAGAACTGGACGAATATATGCTCAAGGGTGCGCTGATGGACGTTGTGTAGTTACTGGTGTGAAGTGTTAGCATTAAGTGATTGGACATGTTAATATAAAACTTTAAAATCAAAAAATCTTTGATTGAGTGCGGGCACGAGTGTCACCGGCGGCGATGAAGTGTGAACTTGACATTAGCCAAGTGGTTAGTTTGTTTGCATTTGCTAATTCTAAGTGAGTGTAGCTTCCTCGGGGCCGTCGTCGGCATGGAGTGCCTGGTGCCAGGTATTTGTGTTGTTATACACTTGACATGCTGCTTCTACACACATCATATAGACCTTTTTAATTTGTTGTGCAGTGAATAAATACTTGGAATATACACTTGACTCACCGCCTATGCCATAGTGGAACATAAAGGTCACCGGTGAACTGTGGGCATGTACTACAGACTGCACTCCTCTGCCTACCTCTTTGGGTATTATAGACGTGAAGTTATCTTCTATGTTTATACACTATGCAAGTGGCAACAATAATTGTGGCATATGTCAGTATTATGAGCAGAGTGAAATAATGCCAATGCTTTCTTTCACTTGCCATGTCTATGATCATTACCATCGTTAAGGGTTCGCAGTGAGGACTATTAGCCGTCGCCATCGCGCCACGTGGTCTGACGACCCAATAATAATAATACAGTACATTGACTAACCTGGCAGTCCAATGGGCAGTGAACTTAACCGCTGAGCTGGGTTTATGTTAATACACATTTTTAAGTTCATATTTTATTGGTATATTTTATAGTAACTACCTAGTATCTAACCTGCCACCTATATATATGTTCTCAATGTAGATAATGAAATTCTAAACACACATAACTATGACAAATATACTGCACTAGAGGCTGTATGTGAAACACTGCCAGACGGAGAGTTCACAAGTTTGGTGTATGTGAACTGTTTGGTTGGGTTGGATGGGTGGACGCCTTCGGCTGCTGTGCCCACCAATGTTATGTAGTTATATACTTACAATAAGCCTGTAAGTATGTCAATATTTGTACCTACTCACATTGGTAGTTTATATCATATTAATTAAATTGTTAGTTTAAAATAACTTCACTTCAGTTAGTGGATCTCCCTGAACTGGAAGCCAATCTTTTGATGGGTTTCAATGTTTAATTCAATATCTTTCTCCTTTATGTTTGTACCCAAAGATATGTGTGCTGTGTTCTAGTTTTAGTTCTCTGTAAGGTAACTAGAACTTTGCTGTGGACTGTATTGACTGCCTCGTTGGTCGTGGTGGTTGCAAGTGCACCTGGTGATCAGGTCCCGGGTTCGATTCCCGGGTCGAGCACTACAAAATTTATCTAATTTAGACTTTGTAGTAGTGGTTTGAGTATGGATATGTGCCCGGTGTATGGCTCACTACCTGTTTCATAGTGGGAAGTAAATGTAACTGGTGAAACGTGGCAGTGATATGCATTCCTCTGCCTACTTCTTCTGGTATTACAGGTGTGAAGTTACATTTTTTATTTTGCTATAGATTTAAACCATTGGCGTGGCGTAGCCGGGCGGCAGCCCCGGCCGCCACTTCTTAAGGGAGGGCAAAGAATTGTGTGTGGGGCAGCAAAATTGCACAGTATGTAATAAAATATCTGTTTTAACGATATATTGAAATGGTTGACTTTCCAAATGACGACAATGTGATTGTCATCCAGTATACCTACCCTTTTTTAATATAAAATCTAACCAGTGGAATGCCAAAAAATTATAATTATTTGTGTGGAAAAGTTCTTATTAATTTTGACATTTTGAATTAATTTTGACATGTAGTTAGTATTCCATTAAAATACCTACAAAAGGGAGCGCCAAAATTTTCTTCCGTCGCAGATGGCTGATACACGCTATGCCACTGATTTAAATGTATAGACATTAATTTTTGACCCGTATACTATACACAACTATATCTTAGCAAAGTAACCTCTGTATTATACGAAATACGAATTATCAATTGCTTCAATATAAATGTACGCCAGTGTGTTCACTTTTCAATATTTGACGCGCAACATAGTGTGCAGTTTGCTGCTCAACATGTCGAGCAATCTGTCGCTGAACATGTTGTGCTGTATGTGGCGCGGCGTGTTATTTGTCCACGTTGTAAGTTCCCCCGCAACGCGGACCAGACGCTCGGGGTAATCTTAGGGTACAAACTACTATGTATAGTATAATGACAAAGAACGTGTGTTTTGCCTGTTTGATGGAAAAAAATGTATTTTTTTTTGTAATTGAAAAAAAAAAGTAATGTTTTGTAATTGAAATTATCGTTAAGTTTAAATTAATGTGAAATTGGATTGGAGTCGTCTTTGTCAGTATTTTGTCATCATTTAAATAGTTTTGGGAGTCTGCTGGAATAAAGAACAGGCTTGTTTAATAGATAATAGCCTGAGAATGGTAGAATTGTATAACATTAGCTCGCAGAACCCCAACCCCGCATCCGACGCGGGCGGAATACGTGTTCCTACAAAAAAGGAGTTAAAACTGCACATGTCTTGACGAAGCTTGTTAGTATGGTAACTCACGAGTGTTGTAAAAGTTTACGTAGAACTCGCAAAAGTTAAACGGGGCAGCTCGCTATGAGTATATGACGATATAGTAGCGAGGCAATGGCGTGACGAAGGGGGCGCGGTGGACATCGGCAGGCGGAGTGAGACGGCGCGAGGGGACAGTGCAGGCGAGTGCCGAGTCGATTTCTGTGTTCTCTGCAGTCTTGGGCATAGTCGGGCACCAAAAAGAGCGCTCAATTTAGTGCAAAATCCAATGGCGAACTAGTTCGGTCTCTTAGTTCGCTAGTTCTCTTTTGAAATACCTTAGTAAAAATAATAAATAAGGATTTTTTTTATATTTCAAGTTGTTTAATTTTTTTTTAAATACAATGCATTGCATTAAAAGTTCTAACTTTAATCTTATATGACATAGAATGATTTATAAAAAACAATAATGAAAATTTTAAATCATTTATATTAACAATTATAGTCAACATTCTGTTTTTTTCCTAGTATATAAAATAATTATATTACAATTATTAAAAAGCACCATAGTAAGAGTAAGTAGATACCATAATAAAAGACAAGCAATATATATCAAGAACTAAAGACCTGAGAGCGGATCATCGATGAACTAGTTCGCACAGCTCACCTAAAGGAGCGCCCACCCGAACTAGGTCGATCGCGAACTGCCCAAGACTAGTTCTTTACTGGTATTGATTTCATATTTTTAGTTTTGTTGTGCTGTTATTT
This sequence comes from Mysoria ambigua, assembly GCA_018245875.1. NCBI lineage: Eukaryota > Metazoa > Arthropoda > Insecta > Lepidoptera > Hesperiidae > Mysoria > Mysoria ambigua. The sequence goes on along the minus strand of DWEI01000905.1, from coordinate 8,247 downwards.
ACTTGCATATATTTTAGCAACAACGAAGATTGTATTCAGTTGTCTGTCGTCCTAGGAAAGCTTTACTAATACAAAAATGGCAGAGTGATCAATATATATGTACAAGTCTTGGCTATTATTCGGTGAAGTTTTTATTTTTATAGTTTCACGATGACAAGCTATATTTATGTTTTCTCGAGCAAAGCTGTGGCTATTTATATTTCCATCGGATTATAGTTCCATCGAAATTTCAGTGTTTTTCTAACATAGTTACGTAATAGGGTATATGGACTGAGTGTAGTCTTGTAAATGCGTTAATGCTATAACTTTAACAATATTTCGATTGTTATTAATAAGATTAAGAATATTTTAAGTTCATGAACATTTAGTATACATAACGAAGTGTAAATATTGCGTTGATGTGATATACTGATTTGTCAATAAACAGAGTTCTATTTGGAAATTTTTGTATTTTATTTCCCGCCTTTTTTAAAAGGGTTTTTTTTAAATAAAGGGCTAGATAAAAACGGATACAGATCACTTGAGGGTGAGGGGTTCATCGTTGCGTGTAAAAATTTGAACCTCATAGGGATTAATGGTATGGATGTGGGATTATTTTTCGATTCGCATTTTGCAACAAGGGGAACCAAATAATAATATCAAGTATTTAATGTTTTCGTTTATTAGCAAACAGACAAGTACATTTTACACAAAAAAACGAAGAATGGACAGTTTGGTTCTGTTGCGGTAAACAACTTTGAAATACCTACTGTAACTAATCTTTTTATATGTGAATCATAGATAAGAACTTAACTACAGAAGACCGTAATTGTAGAAAGTTGTAAAAGCGGACGCATGGTTTTATAACCTAAAATGTATTACGTATTGAATTGCCAAATTATTGAAGACACAAACATGAGAAGGTTTTACCTAGTCTTTTGAGGTTTATTTTACCCTAGAGTTTTCCCTAGTCTTTTTTGCCAAACACATGGTTCAGGTTTCTCTATATCAGTCCAACCTACACAATTGAAAATGTGAAAGTTGTGATAAGAAGGAAAACAAATAAAATGCTAGGTCCTATGTCTGTTTACACGCTCTCAAGGAAAACTTAAAAATATATCCTGATCGATTTTCATTATATGGCCTGAAGAATTTATAATACAAAACAAAAGCGACAGTTTTAATTACGGAGTAGTTTACTAGTAACTTAAAATACTAGGTATGTAATTACGTAGGTCATGTAATATTATTATGTTTAGGTATAATTATGTGTTTGGTTTTCATACTTAAACTAAACAAGTCTGGGATGTGTGAATACAGGCATTTTCATAACTTTTGATCGTTGGGATCGTTAATTACAGGTTTATTGAAGTCTCAACATATCAATTTCTATTGATAATAATTATGCGTGTTTTTATATTAAATGAATCTAATATAAAGTAAAACAATAAACAAATGCCACACAGGATACTACCTCCTAAGGGTTCTGGCGAGCAGTTATCTATATAAGTATGTTAATGAATACAGCTCAATTTCTTTCGATTATGTCGGGATACAATGCCCCGCGGAGTAGAGCATCCAGAACTTGTGTTGCTTCACAGTTGCCACTCCCGTCAATTTCTAAGTAGCAGATTATTATCTTAGTCGATGATTAAACGAGTCGAAATAAAATACGATTATTGTGTTGAAAATACAAATATTGTGGTGGGAGCTAAGTTAAATGCCATCAATATAACAATTACTAATAAAACTAAAATAAATTACTTATTCTAAACTAGAAGCAGATATTTATTTACATTTTTCTTCTTAAAATAAAATCAAGTGGAAAACAAGTATCAACGAGATTTAAAATACGTTGTATCTGAAGACAAATTGCAGATAAATATTTTTTTAGTCTATAATTAAATTATCGATGTTGTTCTCGAGAAAAAAATAAATAATGAACACAATCAGTAATTAAACATTAAATTAAATTTAAATCTCAAAATATATAGTTACGACTGATAACGATTTTGTGTTTAATATAAAACTAAAAGTATTTTTTTATCTGGCAGCTACCTACACGTTAACATCAGTTTTTATATCCATCAATCCATTTGACAAATTGTCATATTTTGTGGTTGTTACATAGAGATAATATACGATTAGAGGAAAAAGAGAAAAATCATTTGATGTATATAGAATATGCAGTGCTAGCCTAGTGGTTTGAAATTCTACCTCTCACTCTGGGAGACCGGGTTTAAATCCTTGGCATGCACCTCTTAAAAATGTGCGTTTAAGTATCACTTGCTATTACGGTGAAGAAAAACATCGCGAGGAAACCTGCACACCTTGAGTCCCCAAAAAAAAAAGTTCTCTTAGGTGTGTGAAGTCTGCCAACCCGCACTTGGTCAGTATGGCAGACTATGGCCTTAACCATCTCATTCTGAGAGGAGACCCATGATCCGACAATGGAACGATAAAGGGTTCATATCGAAAATATGTAGAGACGTGCGAATGTCCTAAGAGATACGATAACTGACAAGAGAAACGACTACCAAATACATTCTCTTTTTCTCTCTATGGACAACAAAACTTTTTACTTGCTTCGGTTACACTATTTATATAATACCTTTATGGATTGTACGGGTTGTACCGGCCCTTGCATTTTTGAAAGTTAGGTATATTTGGTACTAAGTGATTTTCTTGTCATGTGTGTATTCCACCCACTTCAGAAATATCTTAGCAGTGGAGTGGATTTAATGCATTATATATAATGTTACCAGCTGTTTATTAATTTGAAATGTAAATGTATGTATGGTAACTAAGAAAAAAGACCAAATTAAAATGTTTTCCATGCGATGTTTCTGGCCAGTATCGTGCGTCAGGCGCATAACTTTGTCTATCGGTACATGCACTACAGATTGTTGACGGATATGATTTGGTTGATCCAGCCGATGAACGAAGACACCTTGACGTACACGCCCGGGACGTCCTTCCGCCCGCAGCCGAAGCCCCACGACACCAAGCCCACTAGCTCGTAGAAACCGTCGTCTTGGCATACCAGGGGACCTCCTCCGTCACCCTGGGAGTGAATAACGTATAATGTTTATGAAACACGCATAGCGTACATACATATCTTCACGCCAGGTCCCTTACGAAGTAGGCAGAGAGCGTGGTTTCTTACAGAAGCGCTTATATTCATCATTCTCCTCATACATGTGCGCCGATTTCGAAGACTTAACTCGTCTATGCAAAGCCTTAGAAAAGAAAGTTTTTCAACCGCTCACTGAAGTAAATAAATAATTATATTTTATTTAGCAATAGGCTCGTAATTCGCTTCTATTTGTCCTGACGACAAATGAGATGTAGCCTAGGACGTAGCACGTTCGCTTAGACTGGGCCTATTCACTCCTGCGTTGAATAATTCCAGGTGGTACGAATCAGTGCATCAGGTCCCTGCGCAGAGCCTGTGTTATGGCGAACCCATTAGAGTCACTGTTCGATCGGTTATAATCTGTGAGTGCTCGTGCAGTACTCACCTGACAGGCGTCGTTCCCCTCCTCCCCGCCCGCGCAGAAGGAGCTGGCGGGCAGGATGAAGATCTTCTCCGTGACCGCGTTCACCTTGCGGATGCACTCCGCGTCGCTCACTATGGGCAGCTCCGCCTCGCGCACGCGCAGCGGGATGGGCCCGGCTGTGAGGGTGTCAGTGCTTTGACTATTTTGTATTACGAGTGAGACACACTAATACTCTAGGGTGGGCTCCGCTCGGTTGGTCTGCAATCCGCAGTATAGAAATTATGGCTGAAACTCCCTTTCAGGAGGCCTGCCGAGCCTCATGATGAGGATGATAGTTAATGACTCTCATCTGATAGAAACTGTAGATGCGTTCGATCTTGGAGCACCCGTGGCCAGTAAAAGTCTATTCAGTGTTGCTGCGACCGGTGACGCGTCGCCCCGCGCCGGTACTCACTCTCGCCCATGTAGCCGTAGCCGGTGACGGTGCAGCGCTTGCCGGCCGCGTGGCTCACGCCGCGCGCCGGCAGGCACACCAGGCACACCCCTGCGGCCGGGGGATGGGGGTGGTTAAAATGGTGGAAAAATAAAAGGATTTTAAAAACTTTTTACTATTCGAAAGATACCATTTTGGAATGCTATTACCGTTTTATAGCAAATGTGTTCAAAAAGCTGGTCCGTAGCTGTTTTTTATTTAATATTTCAGTTGCTTTTGTTCGGAAAATATTTCTGATTAGGAATTGCGAATTGTAAAAAATTAAGTTGGTTAAAGATCTATTAAACTAACTAAAAACTACTAAAAACTACTAAAAACAAAATATTCTTCTATAAGACACATTTGTTGTTTTATTGTTTCATTCAGCGTGTTTGATGTAAAGCGTAATAATAATAATGTTGACACAATTAAGTCCATACACTTAATACATTTTTGTTGTAATTATTTATCGGATTCGGATGTTCCTCACATTGACAAGTCGAGAAAAAAAAGCCTATAGAAAAAAAAATCTAGCAACTATCAAAAAGAAGACATTAGAACTGCTTCACTGTAACTCATGAGGATCGAACCTTCCTTGAGCTCCGCCTTGCCGTGCAGCTTGAGCAGCGCGATGTCGTTGTCGAGGGTCTGGCTGTTGTGGTTGTGGTGGATGTAGGTGGTGGCGACGCGCAGGGTCTGCGCCCCCGGCGAGCCGTACTTGCGCGTCAGGTCGTGGTCGCCCACGCGCACGTAGATCGCGTCGCCCGAGCGGACGATGCTGGAAGGTTTCGATATTACTGAAGGAACTCAGTGTTATGGTAACTATTTGAGTGTGTATTCGCAGGTGTAGTCTGGAGGGCCAAGTACCGAACGTAACAGGACCTAATTAGGTGTAACGGAAGCAATAGATACCGCAGTCGAATGCTCAACAGAGGGCGCCACTTGTATTTTTATTAATAAATCAAAAATATAATATCGTGAATTAATTTCTGCAGATATACAATATGCAGAACATAAATAAATGGACATGCACGTGTTATTGTTGGTATTATATAGTCACAGTGAGGCAGAGCGCACAGAGCGCCAGATATCCGCGCAGATGTGACGAGCCTCTCCAGCATTGTTTACTGTTGTCATAAATACATGCAAGCAGAATGCTGTACGCCGAGTACTTCCGGCTCTCCTACCAGTCAATATACCCCAGCCTGGTATTATTTTATTGACATAAAAATATAACGTCACGGCTGAATTTTCTAAAAGGGGTAGGGCAGAGGAGTGTAGCACCAGGCCACGTTTCAGTTTTTATGTTATACGCCCGTTGAAACAGAGCGCAATAGATTGGCTATCGCCATGCATTGGACACAAATCCGGTTCCCGAATCTCTACTGGCAATTTCAAACGAAGTAAACTCAATGTGGGGGCCGAAACGAGGGCGGCGAAGGCACGCACTTGGTGACGCAGTGCGCGGCCGTGAGCACCCACTGCGTGCCCACGAGCGCGGCGCCGCACAGGTACTGGTTGAGCGAGTTGATGAGCGCCGTCTGCCAGCACCACTCGCCGCGCGCGCCGTCCTCGCCGCCCATGACGCGCGCGCCGCGCGCCGCCGAGCCTGCGCGCCGCGCTCTCGCTCACGTGCGCCGGCAGCCCGGCGACGGGCCGCCGGCGCACGCGGACACTTTACGTGGCTTGCAATTCATGAATCGGAAACTAGAATCGTTTCATCATTATAAATAGAAAAACTAGAGTCATATAGTGAAAGAATTTCGTTATCTGGTGTAGGGCAGCTTCATATTGCACTCTTTAACATACCTTTAACTCCGCACACGTATTTATTGTATTTTTCAGGAGCCCTCAACGTCGACCCGTAGTTAGGCTCGTACGGTGCTGAAACAAAATGAAAAAAACTTTATGAAATTGTTTTTCCGGGTCAAAATCCTGGGATTTACTTCAGACGTCTACCAGCCAGGGTGAAACTCTGTGCATATTAGTGGAATATCCGTGTCCAAATGTAGATTTTATTTAAGTCCCTCGTCGGGAGTCACAGGCGTGATGTTAGGTCACTTATGAGAGCGACACTCACGCATCTGTGTGGTGAGCGCGACGGCGGTGTGCTCGGCGGCGTGGGGGTGCGGCGTGTAGGCGGTGTACGCGGGGGTGGCCAGGGGGAAGCTGTCGTTGCGCTGCACCCCCACCACCTCCTGCACCTTGGACTTCGGCGCGCAGCACTGCGTGCCCGTCTTCTTGCACTTGAACACGTCCGTCATCTCTGCGTTGCCTGAAAGAATACGTTTTTATTTAAATAGCTATTTGTTTGGTGCAACTTATTGTTCAATAAAGACCTTTTTTTTTAATTCAGGATGTCCGTGACCCAGAGTTTTTATAAACTGAAACAGAACTGCACAATTTGGTAACTCTTGTACTCAGAGGTATAGTTCGCGTAATAATTGTGAAAGAAAATATATAGAACATAATTGTGAAAGTAAATTATATTTTATACCTGACGCCTGGTCTCTTTAAGGTAAGCTGAGAGTAATTCGGGCAAATTATAATAGGGAAAGATATTTTAAAAACGAGCAGAGATCGGCAAGAAGTTTATCTTGAACAAGAGTAAGCCGTTTGTTACATTTCCAAGATACATACGGAAGCAGGTGAAGGAGAGCAGCGACACGATGCAGGAGCCGGGACAGTCGGGGCGGGGGTCGGCGGGCGCCGGCGTGGTCGTCGTCGTGGTCGTGGTCGTGGTCGCTCTGGTCGTGGTGCGCGGCGGCACTCTGCGGAGGACCAGCAGACAACTTTGGTTTGGGTATACGAGCTCCAACAAAATTAGAAATATGGTTAATATTCTCTATATGAGAACAACTTTTATAGTATCAAGGACACAGCTCTAATCAGCTTATACAATGAATAAATATCAAAAAGATAATGTTGGTAGGGTTATTTAAAATAAAATTCAGACTTCAGATATTTTAATGGAGGTTCCGTAAATAATTTGATAACGTTCACGGCATTCTATCGAAGAGTGATTATGTAGCAAAATATCATGATTTTGATGGGCTCTCATAACTCTAGGGAACACAAAACAATTTTTTGTTTTATCAAACATTCATGAGTACCTGGTGTTGTCGCAGCAGGTGGAGCCGCTCAGCTTGCAGTGAGTATTGGCCAGAAGAACAGCGGGCCGCTCGCAGAACGCAGCCATGATGTTCAGCAGACAGTACCCGGGGCATCTTGGTAGAGGGGCCTGGGGGTTGAAAAATAAATACATACATTACAATAATAGTATTATAAAAATAGTATAATCACATTACTTAACAACTTTTATGGAATTCAATTAGCAAAAGTTTTTAGAAAATCTGCAAACAATGCCTGAAGCATTACAGTAAATGGAGGCTGAAACCATCCCAAGGAAGTAGACGCACCGGTGTAGTGGGCCTGGGCGGCCGCGGCGTGGTGGTCGGCCTTCGCGTGGTCGTCTCCGTGCTCTTGGTGTCGGTGAGGCAGCAGGTGCCCTCCGAGGGGCAGGCGGCGTCCTCGTCCACGCGGTCGCAGAAGAACGCGAACAGCCCGCTGACGCAGTCGCCGCGGCACTTGCGGCCCGGCTTGTACTTCGGCGCCGGGGTCGTCGTCAACTAGAATATAGAAATACCGTGACGAGATAGCTTCTTTATTCTTCTTCTTCTATCCTTAATAAAAGTGTCGTTCAAAGGACTAAGATAACATGTATATCTCTTGTATGTATAAATATAACGTGTGTTATATTAATTTTTGCAGAGTAACTTAGCCGAATCTAATTTAGATCAGACTTAAACTTATTATCAACCATTAACGCCAAAAACATCTTATGTCAATAAAGTTTGGCCACATAGCTGTGTACAAAAATACGAATACAGATTCTTAGCGAAAGATAAAGGTGAAATCGAAGAAGATTTTACTTTTCACCCTTGAGAGGTGGTTAAACACAAAAAAAACCCTGGTTCACTAAAAAGAATCTCACAGCAGTAGTCGGTCTTTTGGTGGAATGCTTCTTCTCGTTGGGCACGACCAGGTCCGGCGCTGGTCCGTCCCCGTAGCCGTCCTTGGACACACAGCACATCCTGCCCGAGACGCACAGGTTGGCCGAGGTGAGGTACGCCTCGCAGTACTGCGTGAGCCTCGACTCCACGCACACGCCCGGGCACGCGATGTTCCCTGCAAACGACGTAGTAACACCATTTAACCTCTGCCAATAACACTCTCTTAAAACAGATCGAATTAATTATGAATATAATTAATTAATAAAATAGCGAACGAATTCAT